>JALCCG010000078.1:0-78948 GCA_023212695.1 Sporisorium sorghi | reverse complement strand
AATCCGTCCGGCGCACGATGCCCGAGCAAGCGCAAAAAGTGGAAGAACACTGGTTCAGAGAAACAGGTGTGCTGCCGCCGCTATGGAGCTCGCAGATCGCCGAGCCTGCACCGGCCGTCCCCTTAGCCACGGCTGCTCGCTCGGATCCCGACCCGGTGGAAGAAGAAGGGAGCGGGGTGCTGGACGACATCCTAACGTCGTTCATCGACATGCTCGCGCCTCCACAACCACCGGACGGTGAGGAAGTTGAGCTGGTGCCAGTGTCGACATCGCAAGACCGGACAGTGGCGCTGCAGCTCATCCTGCGACACTTTGCCAAGCTGGGCTTCCGCGATCCAGCCGCAGCTGCCGAGTCGTCAGTCGGCGCACTCAGCCATGCGAGCTGCCTTGCCGACCCCCCAACCAGCCCGTGGAAGTCGCTCTCCACGCCACTGACGGCATTGACTCACCACCTCGCGGCCGAGCTGCGCTTCCTTTCCCCGACCACTTCTCCTCTGCCGGACGGTTCGGAACCCGCACTGCTGAGCCTGCACCTCACGGGCGTGCTGCTGGCCACACGCGCGCTCAACAGCGTCATCGAGAAGACAGCCGTGCAGGGGCTGCTCGAGGCAGTGATCGCGATCGTCGAGGCTGCCCCGCGCGACGCTTTGGCAGCCGGCAAAAGTGAGAGAAGGGTCACGGCGCTGGCGTGTGCGGTGCTGCGGGCGGAGGAGGTGGACGAGGGCGTGCTGGCGCCGTTCGAGCCGCGGCTGCTTGCGCTGGCGCACGATGTGGACGGTCCACTGAGGAGGGTAGAGAGCTGGGGGGAGGGCGAGAGTGTGTCGACGGGGGTGTCGTTGGCGGTAGCCCAGCAGCGAGGGGATGAGGTGTCGGTGGCGGTGCCTCAGCAGAGTTTGCGGGTGAATATGGAGGGTGCGAATGAGCAGGGGACAGACGGCGAGGCGTCGAGCATGCCCACCCGCGCACCGCGCGTCGCTCCCCGCGCGGCAAGGCATCCGTCTCCACCACCAGAACCGCTGGCCGAAACAACCGACTCGATCATCGTCAGCGCCACCGAACACGACACCATCGAGTCGTCCATCTCGCTACCCGCCCACGATCTGCCACAAGAAGCCTCGCAAGCGTCATCAGCGACGCAGGAGGAAGACGAGACGCAGTCGGAGCAGGAATCGCAGCTCGGCTTGATGCCGTCGCGGATGCTGGTTAGGCCGGGCGCTGCTGATGCAGCGAAAAGAGGAGGGAGAGTGGTGGGTCGGACGACGTCGCTGCCCAGCTTGGGGCGCGATACAGCGACGATGGCGACGAGGTCGGACGGACAGCGGAAGAGAAGGCTCGACGAGGCTCAAGACGCTCGGAGCCGGCGCAGCAGACAGTAGAAAGCAGCACATCTCTCACATCACACTCTACAACACTTCTTTTGAGATGATCTGATGAATTGATAAACTTGTGCTAAGCTAACGCCAGCCTAGAGAATCGACCTGCACAAAGGACACGTGCTGGCACCCGAAGTCGAGATCCACTTGAACAAACAGCCGGCGTGGAACTTGTTCTTGCACGTCTTGCATGGCTTAGTCGGCAGGCTCCTGTCCATGGGCGAAATGATCGAGTAGCAAATCGCGCACTCGTCCAGGCCCTGGAACTGCACCTCGGCATTGCGCTTGAACAGGCTCAGCGCGTCGAAGATCAAGCCATTTTGACCCGTGATCAGCTGCTGCACCGCGAGCAGCCACGAGCGCCACTTGGCCTCCGTAATCCCAACACGCTGAATGTCGCGGATCTCGACGCCATGCAGCGGGAAATCAGCAGGGATCTTGACCCCGATCTCCATCGGATGCTCGTCCACAACGTACGTCGCAATCACCTCGTTCGTCGACAGGATCTTGATCGTCAGCGCTTCGTCTTGCAGTTTTGCGAGGGCCTCAGGCTCGCGCAAGTGCGACAGCTCCCGGTTTGCAATGATCGGCGACAGATGGCGCGTGGTGAAGCTGGCGATCTGCATCGAGTGCTGTCTGTCCTTGATGTCGACCCACCAGCCGCGCACCGTGGTGGGCATGTGGATGAGAGCCCGTAGGTAGACGTGCGCCGCCAACGCCTGCAGCACCGTCAGCGACGACTCGGCGTCGATTTGATCCAAAAACACTTCTTCTAGAACAAAGCGGCTCGGATCGAAGGGTCGTCGACTCTCGTCCGCCAGTCCGACCAGCGCAAAGACCGAAGGCAGCAGCGACTCGACCAGCAAATTGCGCTTTTCGATCTCGCCCAGGAACGCCGACTTGACCGACAGCGAGGCGCCTTCGAAGTGCTCGAACACTGCAATCCAGGACAAGAAGTAGCCAAACGCGGTGCGACGCGCAGCTCCCTCTTCGACGAGCAGGTTGAGTTGCCCACTGAGACTGTCGCTGACGTTGGCAACCAGACCCTCGGGAAGCTTGAGCTTCTTCTGACCTTCTTCGGTTGCGAGCGCTTCGCGGTCCACCGCCGACTCGACCACCAGCTCCTTGACGTGCTCTCGGATGGCCCCGCTCAGCAGACGATAGCTGATGACCTGCACCTCGTGGCTCGGGCTCTGCACCAGAAGCTTGCACAGAGGTCCAGCGGTCTTGTGCAGCTTGAACGGTGCCTCGGAAGTCTCCCGGACAAGCTCGACGATAAGGTCGATGCACGTCTGCACGGGCGCTGAGATCGACTGCAGTCCCGGCAGCGACAGGAACAGCTCGCGCACCCACTTGACACAGTCAACGCTCCGATCCTTCCAGTATTCGCGCAGGTTGGCGTTGCGCGAAGCAAGATCGCGCGCCGTCTCGAGCAGTCGCAGGTTGTGGTAGAGCTGCGCCACCGTGTCGTCCTCGGCGAGCGAGCAGAATTCCCAATTGACCTCGAGGATGTCGAAGATAAAGTCGATGTGACTTCCGCGCACATCCTGAACGACGGGGAGCAGGTGAATGAAAAGCTCGGCAAGACGAGTCGGATTCTCCTCGAGAGGGTCCTTGTTGTCTGAGCTCGCGTACCAGTTTTGCAGATTCTTCAGCAAGAAGATGGCACGCTGCTGGGGAATGATGGCCAGCTCGGAGTCGTCAGAAGGAGCCAGAGCCACTAGCGTGCGCAGCGATCGCGCCATACGCTCTTCCGACGTGTCGGGTCCAAGTGCTGCCAGCTGGGCAGCGGCGCCGTTGCGGAGGCGGTCGTAGGTGGGCGACGAGCCAGCGATTGGTTTGGCCGCGTGGAAGATGGCCGAGGACATTGCGGGCAGGCGGTCCTGCACTGCATCGCCGAGCTTGAGCCATCGATCCGCGCCTGCTTCGGTAACGGTGCCGAAGCTGAAAGCAGCGTTGAGCAGACGATGGAAGATGCGGGCAAGGTAGCTGCTTGACGAGTCCAGCTCTGACGCCATCTTCCACACTGCAGAAAGCACATGGCCGATGCCGTCCTTGTCGGCGTCGACGGGGCTTGCTCGCTGGAGAGAAACAACCATGTTGTTGTGCCAATTCTCTGTCACCGTGTTGCTGAGCGAAGAAATGAGGGCTGTGACTACAGTGACTGAAGACTGGAGCCAGGTGCGGTGTGCCTCGGGAGCGACTGATGAATCCAGAGCGTGCTTAGATGCACCTGGAAGCAACAAGTCGTCCTCGATGAGAATGGAAAGGAGAACGACGTATGGCAGCAGGTGAACGTGTTGCTTTGCGCCTGCACGGTCCCGATCGAAGATTTCGAGAACAGCAGCGCAAACACGCGCAAAGATGCCGAGCCCTTGGCCATCCAGAAGCGAGTCGGAGGTTGCAGAGGAGGATTCGGAGGCGGGCTGCTGAGGGACCAGAGGGTCAAACACGAGCAGAGCTGGATGTGTGTTCTGGCGACAAGCCTTGAGCAGCAGCTCGCGAAGCTCTTGCAGTTCGGGGAGCAGCATGATGTCAGATCCAGCAGCGTCCACGAGAGCAGCGACTGGGACATGAATGTCGAGCAAGTGATCCTGAAGGCTGGATCGCTCCTCTTCGCGAATCGCCTTGCGCTCCTCCTCGGAGCAACCCTCGAGGATGTGTGAAAGCACAGACTGTGCGAGTTTCTGCGTTGTAGAGGCGTGTGCGTCGCCGACCACGTCGGTCGAGAAGGCGTTCGAATCGACGACGTGCGGATAGAGCAGCGAGAGCTCGGAAATGGCCGTCAGCACACCTGCGAAGGAGGTGCTTCTGAGAATGCGCCTTGCTTCGGCTCTGCTACTTTGAGCGTTGATCCAAGCATCCAGGCTGAAGAGCAGATCCGTCACTGTCAGGGCAGCAGCTCTTTGGCGGGCTTGGCCGTCTTGGCCTCCTCGCGCTCGTTCGAGGAGCGTGTTTCGCAGCTGCTCGATCGTGGAGCAGATAATCGACAGCATCGACTCGACACACGAAGTGTCGACGAAGGACGATGGATTGGACAAGATCTTTGCAACCACCTCGCGCAGGCGAGAGCGAATGTTGTCAGGCAAACCAGCGCCGTCACAGAGGCTCGTGACCAAACCAATAGCGAGCTCCTCCATGCCAGCCTCGGAGGCCGGCTGTGGCAGCTGAGCCTGTTCCGCTGAGTTTGCCTCGACTGCCTTGGCGACAGCTTCGGATGCGACGAAGAGCTCGTTGAGCGCATCAACACGGTCTTGCAGCTCGCCAAGAACAGCAACGGACGATAACGTCTCCGTCCAGATGGATGCGCGCGCTTTCTCGTCCGTGCACAGCGGCAGGTAAGCAGCCAGGAAAGAAGCTGATGACGTCGGCGACACCGACTTGGTCCCCATGAGCTGTGGGATTGACGTGCCCGAAGCCCTTGCCAGCTCTTGCGAGACAGTGTCGTCCAGTGCGTCTGGAGCGCTGACGGCGGACCTCAGCAGGAGGCAAAGGTAATCGCAGAGCACGGTCGCGCGCGTGTGCTTGAGATCGAACGATACGTCGTTATCGGCAGCGATGCCCACCAAGCCCGACGCCGCAAGCTTGATGAGCTGTCCAAGGCTCGTGGCCGCGACACGTCGGAGCTCGGCACTGCCCGGCTGGTTCTGAGATGGCGCCAAAGCGGCGTAGAAAGACGTGGCCCGCTCGAGAGCGGATGACACGTAGGTGCGGGCGCTTGGCTCGTCCGCTGTCTGCGCATTGGACAGCGCATGGGTAATTTCGACCAGATCCGCTTCCGCCTCGTCAAGGAAACGGCTGTATACTTGAGCTTCGGGGGCAGATAAAGCCACGCGGCGCACTTGAACGGCGAGATCCGAGACGATGCGTGTCGAGCCAATGTTTTTGATCCTTTGAGCTCGAGCAGTCTCATCGACGTCTTGATCTTCAGCGCTGGTGCCGAGACGGGACAGGATGCTTGCCTTTGGCAGCACGAGTTCGGACCATGCTGCGCCGAAGTGTACGCGGATGAGCTCCTTGGCGGACGCTGCGTTTTCGTTTCCTGCGCTGGAAGAGGCACGGAGCATGCGAAGAGCAATGTAGGCGACGCACTCGGTGAAGGCTGCGAAGAATGCTCGGCAACCAACGGGATCAAAGTCGAGAGGACGGCTGTACAAAGCCGAGAAGAAGTTGGTGAGAAGCTCTGAAGCCGAGGTCAAGTCGTCATGAGGCAGAATCTCGGCGGGGATTGTCGAGATGAAGATGACGACAGCCGAGTAGCCAAGATGAGGAGCACCGCCGCATGCAGACTGCAGCCATTGCAGGAACGAGGTGTACGAGAGAGGCTTCGAACGAGCGGCTGAAGAGGGATTCTCAGCATCGTCGTCTTTGGCATCGTCAGAACCGGTGTCTGAGCCGTCGTCATCGTCATCCTCGTCATCGCTGTCCTCCTGGTCGTCGTCTTCTTCGTCGCCACTGTTGTCTGCGTTGGCACCTTTTGCTTTTGACGCGGCGCTGTTAGGTTGATTTGCACCCATAAGCCACAACTCTGGACGCTTCTTGAGGAGAGGAAGAATCGCATCGAGGGTGGATCGCTGAACGGCGTTGTCGTGCTCGGACCACACTGAGGTCATGGCCACGGGGCCGATGGTGTGAATGTGCTGATCGAGAACGTCCGGTGCCAGGTCCAAGAGGGAGCGCAGCAGAGTCCAGGCGCGCACTCGCACAGCGGGGGAATCGAATCCAAACGATGAAACTGCTGCTGCTGCTGTTGTCTGTGAACGTGAGGCGGAGGACGCCGCCAGGTTATGAGGCGACAGAGAGGCCCAGACAAGCCTCGACGACAGCACATCTTGCAAGCTTTCCATGACCTCGGCAGTGGGCTGCTGGCGGATGACGGAGTTCAGCACGGCGAGAGCACCGGCGACGAGGCGCTTGTCCAGTGCTGATGTGTCTTCTTCGACGTTGCTGTCGTCTCGATTCTTGGCGTCTCGTTCGACACCGCCCAGCGATGGCGTTGCGTAGCCCGACGAGGCTCGAGACAGGGCCGGATCGCTTGATGCAACAGCATGGGCGGCCGTCATGGAAAGGGCGTAGGATGGCGATGGTGACAGAAGGATGGTGCGAAGGTGAGAGACGAGGAGATCGCAATGCTCGTTGAGGTCGAGTGCTGCGGCGCTGTCGGACTGGATGGACGGGTAAGCCCCTGAGCTACCTTTCCATGTGCAAGACTCAGCCCAAGCAGACTTGCCGAGGCGTTCGATGGTGCGATCGGTGTCGTGGCACAGAATGGCCCACGGCCCTAGAATGGGCTCGATGTACTGGGGTGATTCGAGCAGCTCGGACCGAGTCGATGGGGCTTGCTCGGACGGTGTTTGGGCCTTTCCCAGCAGCAATGTCTGGATCTGCATGGTCAGGAGACGGAGGCGACGTGTTGGAGACAGCGCCAAGCGGGGGAAGAGGTGGACCCAGCTTGGCAGCATCATGACCAGGGCGTCCCTCTTCTCCTCGGCGCTCAAGCTGGACGCCTCGGTATTCGGCTCGCTCGTCGCAGAAGACGATGATGATGGTGACTTGCCCAGCGCATCCTCGACCCAAGCCAGCAAGCCTTCCAGCGCACGACATCTGGTGATGACGTCCTTCTTGGACGCCTTGCGCAGTAGGACGACGAGATCAGCAGGGAGCAGGGAAGCGAGGCCCATCGAGTCGAGCGGGTCGGGAAGCGGCTGAGGTGGTTTGGGCGGCGGAATGTACTGTTTCTTCTTCTCGGCCTTGCCCTTCTTTCCGCCTTTGCCGTCCAAGAACTTCTTGGACTTGTCCTTCTTCTGTCCGCGCTGTGGGCCACGCTGTTTTGCCTTTTCGAGAGCCTCGACGAGATCAGGATGGAGGAGATTACCATCTTCGTCGCGCTCGTAAGCCACTTTCTTGGCGGCTTTGTTGGCCTGCTTCTTGCGCGTGGCCGACGAGGCCGACGACTTGCCCTTGGGCGCACCCTTGCCCATGGTGTGCGTGTGCGAAAGAGTGGCTTTGAATCACCGAAACTGTTGCGAGGATCTCGATGCGTCCATGTGCGAGATGTTGCCAGTCGTTTGCTGCAGATGATGTGAGCTTTGAGTTGATGGACTGAGGTGGTGATGGTTGCAGCGGTGGAAGGATCACGAAAGTGACACATTCACTGTCTTTGTGCGCAGTCACAGTGACGTTGTTCGTTTTCTTCTCGTTGAGATCGTGAGGTGGAGGAGAGAAATCTCACTTTTTCGCTGCGCAGCTCTGAAACAAAGAACAAAAAGAGAAAAAAGCCGAAAAGCTGAGCTTACGCGACGCCAGCCGAAAATGGCCCGATTCGGCCTGCTGCGCCCCCCCCCCCGATGAGCAAACCCAAATTTAAGCCAAAGCCAAGGCAAAGCCATCCACGCGAGACGAGCAAGGGTGGAAATCTCCATCAAGGCTCTGCTCTTTGGCTTGCTTTGCTTCTACCATCACATCCGCAGCATCGCTCTCGAACAAAAGAGAGCCCATCAGGGACACTGCGAAAAAAGGTTGTGCTGAAGTGGGGTTTCCTTGTACTGATCATCGCTGTTGGTGCTAGCATCCAGTCCAATGTCCACGCCGTCTTCAGGCGGAGCAGACGCTGCGGTCAGCTCGCAGGCTGCAGGCGTCGAAGACACAGCAGCTGGCGAAGGACCGCGCAGGGGATCGCGATCTCGCAAACCCACCTCGAAGGCTGCAGGACTCGATCTCACTGAGGCGGCTTCTTCAGCGCAAACGCGCTCGAGTCGAAAGCGCAAAGCTGCGGACGCCAGCATCGAGCCAGAGGACGCAACCGAGAAGGAGGTCGACACCGTCTTCGCGGCAGACGGCGCTGAGGATGAGAATCAGTACTGCATCTGTCGCGGCAAGGACGACGGATCCTTTATGATTTCTTGCGAGCAGTGTCAAGAATGGTTAGTATACATTGACACTGCGGGACCACTTCTATCTACGAGCAAAGTGAGCTGACCTGATGTTTAATCGACCGTCTTCGTCCATTGCAGGTTCCACACCAAATGCGTTGGCATGACGCGGAAAGCCGCCAAGAAGCTCGACGTGTACATCTGCGAGAGCTGTTCCACCAAAGCTTCGGACTCCAACAACAGTAAGTACGATCCTGCCCTCAAGCGATGCTTCCAAAGATCAACGTACCTTGTTCATGCTTTGGACGCCTCGCGCTCCTGCTGCAATACAGAGTTTAGCGTTCCTTCTCGCGGGTCGAGCACTAGCGCGAAGCTTGCGACCTGTGTGAGAAGCGCCATGAGCCTCGCATTTCCCTCTTGGGCGCTGTGCATGCAGCTGATACCAGTCAGGAGGAGCCGAGGATCTGGCTGAGTTGCACACCACACTAACCATGTAAGAGCTTGATGCTGACTCGGACTCTGAGCAACTACCATTGATTTCTGCCACAGCCGCCGCGCCCAAAGCGACCAAGAAGTACAAATCATCCAAGGGGCGACAAGCCGCCCGAGCTCCGAAAGCTCAAACGACGGAACCTGCGTCCGATGACGAATCAGAAGAGGACAGCGCTGCCGACAGCGACGAGTATGTCGGCGAGCCCGGTGACGATGTCTCGAACCACGAAGACGCAACAACGCAAACGCAACAAAGCAAGCAATCTGGCACAGTCGCTTCGTCATCCAAGAGCAAGCGAGATGCGTCGAGCTCGGTCGATGCCGACAAGTTTTCTCGGCGCACAGCGTCCGAAAGCCAGAGACGAGCGAGCGCCTCCAGCAAAGTCGCCACGACTTCAAAGAAAGGAGCAGCCCGCAAGCCTAGCGGACCAACCGATGCCAGCACCGAAGAAGCCAGATCGAGGGCTCGCAAAGTGCTTGCATCTGCCCTCGAAAAAATCTTTGTCGGCGCTACCGAGAAGCGCCCCGCCGAGACAGACGAGCAGCGCGCCGAGACCTTTGCTGCGCTTTTGGAGGAGGAGCTCTTTGAGGTCAACGCGGATGCTCACGGCTCGATCCGCGTCGTTGGCTCCAAGTACAAAGACCGCTTCCGCACTTTTCTGTTTAGTCTCAAGGATGCCAAGAATACCACGCTGCATTCCAGGATCGCGTCGGGCCTCCTCCCAGCATCTGAGCTGGCAAAGATGTCCAACCAAGAGCTAGCCAACGACGCCATCCGTCAGGCCACTGAGAAGGCACGTCTCGAAGCGCTGCATAGGAGCACCTTGCGCACCGACGAGGCTGGACCGTTGCGAAAGATGACGCACAAGGGCGAGGTTGAGATCGAGACTGATGCGCTCGTCGCTCGCGATCAATCTGGCAAGTTCGAAAAGGTGCTGGGTGCGAACAAGGAGTCCGACAAGCCACCGGCGGCGACCAGGGTCACTGAAAGCGAGCCAGCCATCTCGGCATCAGCCAAGGACGACGGCGACGATACGGACATGGTTGCCCCAGCAGTTTCCAAAGACGACGTCGAGCGTCGCTCAGCTCCCGCGCCCAGCCTTGCCCAAGACTCGCCCACTCGTCTCAACTTTGGCGACGTCTGGACGCAAAGCGAACACGTCAGCACTGACAACCAAGGCGACGAGCCTCAAGAATCCTATGGCTTCGGCGGCGGCTCTCCTCTCCATGCAGACTACGATCAGAGCTATGCGGCAGACGCAGAACACGATCTCACTGGCGGCGCTGATGACTTTATCGACTCCTTCCTCGACGGGCCGACGGACGAAGAGGCCGGGAAGGAGACGAGCGGCGCCGATCAATCGAAACCCAAGCAACAGGCGGGAAGGTCGACGACTCCGATTGCCGAGCCCCCCAGCAGCGCTGTGCACCGCTATCGCAGCATCATATGGAATGGCCTCATTGACCTGCCGGACGTCTTTGCCTTCCAAGGACACGTCAAGCAAATCGCGGGTCGCAGCTTGAGCTCCGCAGCCGCAGCCAGGGTCTGGCCCAAATTCTTCCCCGAAAGGCCGCTTTTGATCGCTGGTCGTTTGCCTTCGAAAGCTGCCGTCGACTACCTGCTCCAAGTCGCCAACGCTCCGAGAACCGAGATCCTGGCCTTCACCATGGAGCCAGGTGCAAGCAAGAACGGTGCAGTGCAATCGCAAGAGTCGGACCTTGCGAGCTTCGACGGGATGCTCAAGCACTTCAAGAACGCCGACAGATGGGGCGCGCTGCACATCTCGTCCAGCGTCAAAGGCCACCTCATCAAGGACTTTTACGTCGTGCCTCTGTACAAGGACGAAGAGGTGCCGCTCTGGCTCGACATGGCCGAGTCGGACTGTCTCGGTGCAGACTGGCGTATCAAACGCGACCGCGACCTGCTCGTGCTTGTCGCCGTCGTGATCCGCGAAGCGCTGCACGCTGAATTGTCGAAGGCGGAGCGGTCTCCGAGTCGCCATCGAAGCGTGACCAACGAAGGCGACAGACGCAAGCCGGAGGTAGCACCAGCTGGCTCGACCTCTGCAGCTGAAGAGGCGTACGATCCATCGGCCGGACTGAGTGTTCCTCTGGGCTTGCCCGGTGCAGTTGCAGGTGCTGCTCCTCCGGCATCGGCAGCATTTGGCTTAGATGCTCTTCAGTCGCTGCTTCGCACGCTCGGCAAGACTACCGCCGCACCACCGGCAGGCGGTGTCCCTGCTGCACCATCGGGTGTCCTGAGTCCATTTGGTGCCGCAGCACCGGGACCGCCCCCGCCTGGACCGCCTCCCGCGTTTCCGATCGTGTCAGCACCTGCGACTGCTTCGCCAACAGCTGGATCCTGGTCGCCACTTCCTGCTCCTGGAGCTGGCAGCGTTGGCGGCGCTGAGCAGCAATACTGGCAGCAACAACAGCCGCCGTACTCCGCCTACCCTCATGGCTATTCAGGTGCTGCTGATCCGGCAGCCTACGGACATGGAGGCGGCTGGGCTCAAGATCAGGGCTGGCAATCTGCCGGAAGCGTGCCGCCGCCGCAGCCACCGCACAACGCCACACCACCCCAGCCGCAAGATATGCCAGAGGAAGAGTATCCGGGACAGTACAATCCGGACTTCCTGGCTCAGACAAGTGCTGGTGGTACGCGCGGAGGAGCTGGGTTTGGAGGACGCGGGTACGGGCACGGGCTTGGGCAAGGACGAGGGAGAGGGGGTTGGGCACGAGGTAGGGGTTGGTGATTGTTAACCACTTCACAAGTTTGATCAGAGAAGCTTCAGAGCACTTTTTGAGCCTCACACAACTGAATCGAAAGCTCAATTCGCGACATCCGCTTCTCTGCAGCCACTTCATCTCGATATGAGCACGGATGGTGATGCTTGACTTTGACTTCCAAGGCAGAGTTCGTGCGAGATCACGCAAAAGTTCAACGGTCAAAGAATGAAAGAGCCTTTCGACAACCAGAAAAAATATGTAAAATAGTCTCAATCAAAAAATTGTTTCCACTTCAAATTGAAAAATCCAACACGATCAAATAAAATAAAATAAAATAAAATAAAATAAAATAAAATAAAATAAAATAAAATAAAATAAAAATCGCTCTTCAGCAGCGAAGAAGCAGGCGGAAAGCAGAGTGATCTCGTGGCGCGTCTGACTGGCTGAGCAGTAGAAAGGCGAGAAAAAAAAAAAAATGTTGTCCGCTCTTCATCAAGTCAGCCAGCCAGTCAAGCTGGTGCCGATCATTTCAGCTTTTGGAAGGAAGGAAGGGAAGGAAAGGAAAGGAAAGGAAGTCGGGAATTGCTCTTCTTTCACTCTGTCTGCGGTCTCCACTTCTCTGTTCCAGTCACACGCCTCTTCACCATCACCACCTTGGCATCGGATCGCTTTCTCTTCCTTCAACTCCTCCGACTCTCCTCTGTCGTCCGTGCCATCTCCTCTCTTGTCCGTGCCATCTCCTCTCTTCATCCTTCATCCTTCAACCTCTCCTCCTTCGACCTTGTTGGAGCTATCACAGTCTTGAAGGTCTCTTCCGCCTGCAGACCACTCTGGCATTCAACTCAACTCAAACATGTCGGCCCCCGTCGCTCCTCCACAGGCTGCCGCCTACCCACCAGGCTTGCAGGCTCCTCCTCCCTCGGGAGCTGAGCGTGTCGGTCCCGGTGCTCCCTCGCCGTTTGTCGACGAGAAGCGCGCCGCCTACCCTTCCGGACTCACCCCACCCATCTCGTCGGCTCCGTCCACCTCTATGTTTGGCTTCTTCCAGCCCATCGTTGCGCCTCTCAACAACGCGTTCAACCGCATCCAGGATATTCGCACGCGTCTCGAGCTCTCCAACCCGGGCACCGTCGAGCATCTGCAGCGCGAGGTCAAGGGCGTGCACACCACCAATTTCATGTTTGACAGCGCACGTGCCGATCTGACCAAGGCGATCAGCATCAACCCGATCTTCCAGGTCACCCATGCCTTCTCCATGGGCTCGCAAGCCGCTCCCGCTTCGTACAATTTCGGAGCAGTGTACGGCGACAACAAGAACTTCTTCCAGGCCGGGCTGGATGACGGGCTCAACGTGACCATGCGCGCCAACCGCGGCTGGGTCGCGGGTCACACCACCAAGGTGCAGGCGCAGCTCACAGCGACACCGGGCCAGTCGTTTGTGCAGTTGGAGCACGACTACCAAGGCACCGACCACTCGGCCAACTTCAAGGCGCTCAACCCATCACCCACCGATTTGACGGGGATCTACATTGTCAACTACCTGCAGAGCTTGACGCGCAACTTTGCGTTTGGTATCGAGACGGTGTACCAGCGCCCCTCGGCCGACATGGAGGAGGCGAGCACGGGCTACATCGCCAAGCTCACGGGCGACAAGAAGGATTGGATCGCTACGGCGCAGGTGCAGCCGCAGGGCGTGGCGCAGTGCACGTACTACCACAAGCTGTCCGAGCAGGTGGACGTCGCCGCTGACCTGCAGATGATCACCATGGCGCAGAAGCGCGAGGCGACCGCAACGCTCGGTGCGCGATACAACTTTAGGATGGCTACGCTCAGAGCGCAGATCGACTCGGCGGGCAAGCTGAGCTCGGTGTACGAGACCAGGTTGTCGCCTGCGTTTGGTCTGACGTTTGCGGGCGAGATCGATCACCTGCAGGGCGCTGCCAAGTTCGGGTTCGGCGTGTCGATCGAGAGCGGTAACGAGATGGACCCTAATGCTCCGCCTCCCACGCCTCCCTCGGTGCCGATGTAAGACGTCGGTATCTACCTCTACCACCTCTCTTTGATCGCATGGTCGGAAGGAAAGTGACGCCGACGCTGTGTAGCATAGCGAAGGACTCGCTTTCTGGACGTCTGCAAAACTTACCCGGGCTTGACAGCACCGCCGCTAGATATGGCTTGCCTTTGTTGATGTCCCCGGGGTCTTCTTCGACCGCTCTCATGTTTCCTACCATGTATTAGCTCTTCTTTCGTGGACTTACGCACACACTCACGCGCACACTCACATACAAAACAGAATCGTTGTTCAACACCATTTCACCGCTCGTTTGCGTCCTGTTGAGTTTGCGGGTTCTCGTGATGGACGTCACACGGTGACAAAAGACGATTGAGATGCAAAGAAGAGATGATACAAGTACAAAGTGGAACATTTGCGGCCGGAGAAGACGGACTACTGAGCCATACCCTGATCTGGCAGGCGCTCGATCCTGAACTGCCTACTCGCGATGTACATGAGCGGGATCCCGGGAACCTTCCTCACCCTCCTCCTCAACTCTCTATCGCAAGTCGCCACGATATAACACTTGTGACTCGTGATTCTCTCGATGATGCAGTCGTCCGCATATGTGCCTTTATGAGAGCACTCCAGCCTCTCGAACCGCGGATCTCGCGCGACCCTTAGCGCGATCCTGTACTTCGGCCCGAGCTTCTCCAACTCGCTAATGACGCAAGTAGTAATGCACGGGATGCTCTTGGCGTAGAGGCAGTCCATCATGCCCTGCACGAGCTCGATCTTGTTCTGCAGCGCAAAGTTGATAAAGTTCGTATCGACGAGCACGCGGTACGGTGGGCCGAGCTGCGTGTTGTGCTCGAAGAACATCGATGAGGCAGGGGTCGAGATGTGCCGCACAACCGCCCCATCGGGTGTGAACTGCTTGCCCGTGGAAGAGGAGGATGAGGAGGCTTTCTTGGCAGCAGCGGCGACGGCTGCATTGGCTTTCAGGCGATCATCTTTCGGGTTGAGCATGCGTTTTACTTCGCCGAATTTGCGCACTTGCTTCTTCTTGCCCATTGTGTAGGAGAGGTGGTGCGGGAGGGCTAGGGGAGGCTGGTGGGTAGTGGTGCGCTCTGCGGAGTGATGCGGTGATGTGCGGGATGCCGTGCGACGTGTGTTGGAGACGGTAGATTCGTGCGCTGTGTCCTAGGTTGGGTGTCGATGCTGCGAGGACGGTCGATGAGGAGGTGGCGGATGGTGAGCAAGAGAGTGAGCAGCGAAGAGAAGGCCGTTTAAGGGTTCATCCAACAAGAAATTTTGAAGGCGAAAGCTCTCCACTTTTTTTTTTTTTTTTTTTTTTTTTCCTGCGCCAGAAACTTCGTCAACTCAATCTAACAAATTAGAAAAATTCGCAGCCCGAACCATCCCACACCACACTCTCTGCACACACCACGACGATGACGACGATGACGAGCCTTTCACTGCATGCGATAGAGTACAACGAACGAACGAGTGTGTGCGGCTAAGCCTGCTAGATATCAAAACCAATCGACGAACCAGCGTCGACCTCCAAGAACCCTAATCGAAGAACCCTAACTTAATCAAGAAGCTTCGACTCCTTGCGTCTTCTCTCCGCTGCCAACTGCGACATGGGCGTCACTTCGCCCGACTCCAGCGCCCCCGGCGCGGCGTACCCGTACATGTGCACCTTGCTCCTCAACAACGACGTATAAAACCTCTGCACGAGAAAGAAGCACTGCAGCCGCATTGCCGTAAAGAACAGCCCGCACACCATGAGCAGCGGCACGAGAGTGGAGCGGAAGCTCTCCTCGCAGTTCTCCGAAGCAAATACGCCGTCGATCAGCGTCTCCCAGCCGGAGGCTGCGACTGTCACGTCCGCTGGATCCGCTGCTGTGTGAGGCGGGCTGGTGCTGATCCCCCCGACTGTGGGAGGAGGTGTGGCACTCGAGAACCACGCCTGCAGCTCGCCGGAGCCAAACTCGTCACACACATGCGCACGCACGCTCGGATACGTGCACACCACACCCAGCGCCAGCAGCGACAGCGTCGACAGGAGGAAGTCTAGAAACGAATGCACCAAAAACAACCGCGACAGGAGCAGCTGAGACCGCACAACGCCCACAATGCCCGCGCAGCAGCACGCTATGCTGAGCAGGATGTACCAGCGCACCGTGCCGATGACCAGGCGCAGGGCGGCCCATTGGGCGCGCTCGGCGTCTTCGGCGCCGTCGTCGAGGGGCGGGCTTGTGGTGGGGATGTAGGTGTGAGGGCCGGGGGTGATTGCGTCGTGGGTGTTTGCTGCAGCGGCGTTGGTGCTCGGTGCGGGTTGGAACGACAAGCCCTGCGCATGGAGGTACGCCTTGGCTTCAGCGACCCATTCTGGCAAGTATACGTTCTTGTTGTTCCCCGTGGAGTCACCGATCAGCTGGTCCAGCTTGGCCGCCGAGTGCGCGAATTTGTCCGGCGCGGGCACGAACGCCGCCGTCCCCAAATGTGCCATCTCTCTATCAGGTACGTCCGGCAGCGTCGAGGTGAGCGCACCCAGCCAAGAGTAGACGTTGAGGTGCAGGACGATGCCGAGCAGCGCGATGGCTAGGGTGGCTGTCCGCGGCGATATGCAGCCCAGGAAGGAGGCGCCTGAGCTGGGGGAGCTCGTTGAGGTGCGGCTCATCGCTGGGTGTGTCGAGTCGAGGATGGGAGGGAGTTGAGAGATGATGGTGTTGAGAGGGGATGGTCTAGTCGACCATCTCGAGATGTGTGGGCAGGGCAAGCGAAGCTCGGGTTGCAATCGAGGTGGGCAAGTCGGCAAGGAAGACAATGCTGTTTTGTGCACTAAGTTAGCACAGATCGACAGACGGATTGCTTGGCAGCGTCGAGCAAAAACTTAGAGGGCTGTTCGCTGCGGCACACCAACTGCCGGGAATCGCTTTCCGATGCTCGATCTTCGCCCGTTTGTGGTACAGATTGGTGACCACGCGATGAAAGTGACCGGTCGCTGTTTGAAAAGTTTTCCCTCACTTATCTGCGCTGTCTAACCTTCAAAACGACCGAGACGAGCAAGATACAGAGAAAGAGAGAGAGAGAGCACCAAAGGCTCGAGCATAGTCCCGTTTGTTCGCCTTTGCTGTTCGCCTGCCGATCGTGCGGAGAAATGATGCCGAAGTCGAGCATGCGGTTGCCAAGACCTGCTTTGCTCGATTTTTCGCTGCAGGCGCTCGAGCCGCTTCAGTGCAAAGTCGGCGGGAGCGATTTTTCTTCTTTGCTGTATCTTTGCTGTAAGGGTCCAGGACAATCCTTCTCAACACCACCCGCACAATGGTCGCTTCAAACGCAGCAGGCAGCTGAGAGATCACTCAGCCTCGCTCCAGCATGTGGAGCCAAAGTATCGGGAGGGCCGGCGCGCATCGTCGCCTTTTAAGCACAGCCTCCTCATCGGCACGCTCCCGACATCCAACGCCGGCATGTCCTCGAAGCATCAGCACTGGTTCGGGGAAGAAACCTCGTCTCATCCTGGGCATCGAGACCTCCTGCGACGACTCGTGCGCGAGCATCGTCTCCTCCGACCGCACCATCCTCTCCTCAATCGTGACCAAGCAGGACCACTCGGCCACAGGCGGCATCCATCCGCTCTCCGCCGCGCTCAGTCACCACGCCAACCTGCCCTCCACCATCGCCTCCGCCATCGAACACGCTCGCATTTCTACAGACGACATCGACGCGATCGCGGTCACGCAGGGCCCTGGGATGGCGAGCAGTCTCGGCGTTGGTTTGTCCGCGGCCAAGACGCTGTCTGCGGTGCTGCGGAGGCCGATTGTGTATGTGCATCATATGCAGGCGCATGCTTTGACGCCGCTGTTGACGGAGGTGGAGCCGCCTGGGTTTCCGTTCCTGGTGCTGCTGGTGTCGGGCGGGCATACGATGTTAGTGCTGGCGCGGAGTGTGGTGGAGTTTCGGATATTGGCGACGACGCGGGATGACTCGATTGGTGATGCGTTTGATAAGGTGGCTCGTGATCTGGGGATCCCGTGGACGTCGGCGCCCGGTGCTGCGCTCGAGGCGCTCGCTGCGCAGTCCACCGCACAAGGGCAGGATATGGTGTTTCCCGTACCGTGCAAAGGCCAGCCGCAGTTCTCGTACTCCGGCCTCAAAGCTGCTGTGCAGCGCTGCATCGACTCCCACCCCAGCCCCGGCACGCACAAAGCAGACATCGCAGCCGCCTTCCAGCGCGCAGCATGCGCCCAGCTCGAGGATAAACTCAGCATGGTCCTCCGCCCCTCGCACTGCACGCAGGATGCCCGGGGCCGTGCATACCCGCGCATCAACCTCGACTCCAACGAAAGTGGAGACGACATCAAGGCACTCGTCTGCAGCGGCGGCGTCGCGAGCAACAAGTTCCTGCGCTCGAGACTGAGAGCACACCTCGATGGGCTGGGGAGAAAGGATGTACAGCTGCAGTTCCCGCCGCTCGAGCTGTGCACGGACAATGCGGCCATGATCGCGTGGGCTGCGCATTCGATCTATGGACAGCGGACGTGGGACTATAGTCGACAGGCGAGGCCGAAATGGAGTATGGAGGATGTTCCGCAGTGACGACGAGCACTTGTAAAGTATGATGTATTGCGTTGTACACTAACGTAGACCTACGAAGCGTCCCCCATCCGAACGCGCTTGTGCGGGCCCCACGGCCCACCGATCTCCTCGGCCTCCTCGGCCCCACCCTTGCGCCCCCTCTCCCTCCCCACCTCCGCAAAGAACTTGCCCTTCTCCCCCTCTCCCCTCTTCTTTGACCGCAGATCCGAATCCCACACGAAGAAATTACACCGATACTCCGGATTCACATCGCCCTTTGCCCGCCCCGACTTCTCATACCCGGGTCCAACAGGCCGGTTGCACAGCCAGAACTTGCGCCCGTGGTTTGGCCCCGGTTTGTTAACCGTCCATGCGCGACACGGTTCCGAGTGGTTGCGGCAGAGCGGCGCCGGAGCCGGGCTGAAGATGGCGCCCCATGCCAGCGAGGCTCCTACTCGGTCCGCTGCGGATTGCTCCGAGGGTTGGGCGGTGCGGTGCGATGATGGTGAGGCAGAGGTGGGGGGTTCGTGGAAGTCGCAGATGGCGTCTTCGGTGCCGTCGGGTGCTAAGGCGGGGGTATCGTTGTGCTGCGCATTGCCCGCAGATGGGACGTCGGCGGTTCTGTCGAGGGGAGCTTGCGTGGTGGTTGAGCCGTCTGCAACTTGAGACAGATCTATGACTTTGGAACATTCGCCGGATGTCGTCGAGGGAGTGCTCTTTGGCTTTGCGAAGAACGCCTGCAGACTGGTTTGTCCTTTCAGACTGGCGCCGTTCTTTGCTTTGCCAGAATCCTTGCCCTTTGTCGCCGAAGTCGCCCGCTTCGGAGCAGCCGCATCCCGTTTGCTTCCTGGAGACGGCTGACTTGCAGGCGCTTTTAACGGAGAGGGTGTCATTCTGGCAGTCGGATGGACAGGTGCTGACGCTGACGGCACTGGCTCGACTGCCGCATTCGAGGTCGCGATTGCAGGAACTGCATTGGACCGCGACGCTTCGCCTTCAATGTTGAGACCCTCCTGCTGCGAATGTAGCGAGAAGAGCACATCGGCAAGCGAGCTGCCTTCGCTCTCGGTCTCTGCTATTGGACGTGAGATCTGAATTGCCTCTGCATCAGGCCCTCCTCTCGTCGTAGAGCCGTTCGACGGTGTCGCATCGGTGCTTTCCGCCTCTACCGATGTCTTCCCTTGATCTTGTGACGTGGAGAGAGCCGCGCTGGAGCTCTTTGTCGCCGGCACCGCCTTCTTGGAAGCGCCAAAGAACGAAGCTAGCTTCCTCTGCTTGCCCGAAAACTCGTCGTAATGGCACGCAGCCAGCGCTGGAGGCAGCCGGTCCACTCCGCCATGCATCAGATCAGCCAGCTTGACCACCTTACCCTCGATCTCCCTCTCATCATACAAGTCGACATAAATCGGACAATGGTCGCTGCCATACACGTCCGGCTGGATGTCCGCGCCTTTGATCCACGGCAACAAACCTTCCGTAACTAAGGTATAGTCGAGCCGTACACCATAATTCGCCGGCCGCGCGTCGATGAGCGTATTCCAACACGTAAACATCTTCGTCCTTTCCGGGTGGTACATCCTGCCGACATCGTGGAATTTGCCCTGCGGTGCGAGGAAGCTCCGAAACCACGCACGCGCCGGGTGCTGGTGGAAGTGGTCCCAGCCGTGCTCCTTCATGCTCTGTTCCACGTCGCAGTGGTCGATGGGATCGCGGATGATGTTCATGTCGCCGACGATCATCACCTGGCGGCCTGATTGGATGAGCCGGTGCGCGCGCTCGGCGAGGCACTGGTAGTAGCTCATCTTGTAATCGAGTCGCTCGGGCCCGGTTTCGTTGGGGCAGTAGACGTTCAAGAGCACAAAGAGGCCGAGGTCGAGCACGACGCACCGGCCTTCTTCGTCGAGCGCGGTCCAGATTGAAGGCTCGACGTCGTCCCGTGTATCGGCGGGGATGCAGCCGATCGGCTCGTTGGGTATCGATGGGTTGGTGGAGACGTTGGTGACGGGCAAACGACCAGTAATGCCCTGCTCGGCTTTGAGCGGGATCGAAACGCTCTTTTTGACATACGTCACCGTGCCCGAATAGCCTTTGGTCGGGTGGAAGTTGAAGAACGCGTTGTAGGAGGGCAGGATGCACATGGGTTCCGTGAGCTGTTTGCGTGTCATTTTGGTCTCTTGGAAGCAGGCGATGTCGGCACCGAGGTGATCCAGACACGCCTCCCAGTCCGGCAGCTTGTACCATGGCTGGTAGCCTTTGAGCGTGCGTAGACCGTTGATGTTCCAGACCGTGATGCGCATTTTGGGTGCGCGGCTGAGGTGTGGTGTGTCGACGAGTAAGTCTGCGCTTGCTCGGTCCACCGTCAATGCGTCATGCCGAGTCCATATCGAGTTTGTATCCTGTTTCGTTCCAGAGTCTGTCTTGACGCGGGTGGCACAAAGCAGCGGCTATGCTTCCATACTTGAGCCTTGGACCGGGAGCACTTTGACCGTCGGTGTACCGCGCTTTGAGAGCGTCGTTGCTGTAGAGGATCGTGGTGGCGAGCAAGGAAGGTTCACATGGTTGGCCTTGCGAGCTGAGCACGAGGTGGAGGCATTTCGAAGCTGCAACATGCCGCGGAAAATCAGTATCGATCGGGTGTCGTTCCTCACAAATCGGGCTGGCTTCCCCACCGCGAAAGCATCCCATTCCAAGCGGCATGTGCATGACGCTTTGCTCCTTGGACCCTACCATCAACCATCCAGCACGTCAAGCGTTCTCTTTCCGTGGCACTGCGAGGAAGACATCCCTCGCAAATTTGGCAGCTCGGCAAGCGCTGTTCGTCCTTTCAACATCACAAACACGTCCTCAGATGAAGGGCAAAGTGAGCGTCCACGCCGAAAAACCCACCTTAGCCCTGGGACGAGCCATCGTGCAAACGACAGCTGGATCAACACGGATCTTGTCTACTCACTGTCGCTACCTCATCCTGGCGTCACCATGAGCGCCCAGACGCAGACTGCCCCAACATGGGCAGACATCGAAGACGCTACGCGCAGTGGTGAGCACCACCATCATTCTCACCCTCTACATCTCCTGGTTCTCATCCACTGACCCGGCTCTGCACTGTCCCCCTTCTCCAACCTCCTCCTTTGCTGCATACCCAACAGATGCCGGCTCGCCATCGCCAACGCTGGTCGACTCGCCGGCGTGGCACTACGACGACACGATCGTGACCGACTTTGGACCCGCTGCGCTGGACGACGAGGTGCAGATCGTCGAGTGTGCCGACTGCAGCAAGCCGGTGCTCCGAGAAGCGCTGGGTTTTCATCAGCAGAACTGCAAGCTAATCAAAGATATCGCGTCCGGGCGTGTGTCGCCGTCGATCTTGGAGGGCGATCTGAGGAAGCGTCGTTTGATGGACGGTGCGTATCTCTCTTTTCTCACACTACCACGTGCTCTCAAACACGCTCCTAACTGACCCACTCTCTCTTTCGTTGTATTACACTACAGACGACGACGAGAGCATCCTAGGCGACGACACAGGCCTCGCACTGGCCAAGAAGCAGAAGAAAGAAAAGCGGCTCGCCGAAGAAAAAAAGAAAGGCGGACGCAAGAACAAAGGTCCCATCGATGTCGACAAGCAGTGCGGCGTGATCAACGACAAGGGCCTGCCATGTTCACGATCGCTGACGTGCAAGTCGCACTCGATGGGAGCCAAGCGCGCTGTCGAGGGGCGATCTGCGCCGTACGATACGCTGCTGTTCGAGTGGCAGAAGGCGACGAATCCGAGCTTTGTCGCCAAACTGGAGGAGAAGGAAAAAGCCATTGCGGCGGCGAAGGCGGCAGCAGCGGCGGCACCGCCCAAGGAGAAGAAGAAGAAGAGCGTCAAGGACGCCAAGAAGAGTGCTGGTGGCGGCGCGGGTGGCGCAGCGGCGGGGGCGGGCGGTGCGGGTGGTGCAGCAGGCGCGTCTGGGTCAGGTGGCGTGTTCATCGAGCACGACGACATGGACATGTTCGACGCGGGCGCCGACGAGGACCAGATGGACCAGGAGCTTGTCTCGGTGCTCGGGTCGATTGCATACGCCGCCTCGCGCGACCGCACCACGCCCTTGCCGCTCGCGACGCGCTCGCTTGCGGGTTGCTTTACGAGCAGGGTCAAGCGCATGCGCAGCCTGCGCGAGCTGCTCTACGAAGGCCTCGCTCCGGGAGGGGGTGCGTATGGCATTAATGGCTATGCGACGTGGAGCAACCACCACCAGAGGCCGGGTACTGGTGGGTTCGGGACGGCGCCTGGTGGGGCGGCCAAGAAGGGCGTCGTTAGCGGGGCGTAAGCAGCGCCACCACCTTTCGTAGTTGATTCGTCTTGTTTCCGTCGAGTTTGCATCGTCTTGTCGCTTGTAATTGTATGGCTGTTCTGGATCCTCATCGTCGAGCTCTGACCTGTGCCCGAGTGCCCTGACGACACACACGCCAATTTGCACTCTCTCACCGCAACACCCCAACTGAGCTCGAACAATACATTTACAGCCGCTAGAGGAAAAACGATACAAGTACATAAACACCACGCCTCACGCAGTCCGTCAACCTCTCCCCACCTCTCGTACTCGCAGTCCTTCACATCACTGCGACACCGAAACCGAGGCGGACGAGTCAGCCGCGCCACTGTCGTCCTTGGAGCGCGAGATGGCGCCGTCGAGGTCGAGCGGCAGGCGCACCATGGTGTCGATGAGCGCCGGCTTGCTCGTGGTGGCGGGGCCGTAGGTGTAGAGGTCGTCTTCTTCGTCGTCCGTGGAGATGGACGTGTCTGCGCTGGTGGTGGTGTCGGTGTTGGAAGGGTTTGTGAAAACCGTCGATGCTGTGGAGAGATCGATCCGAGAGGGATTTGGAGAGAGAGAGAGAGAGAGAGAGTTGGTGAGTGTTCAAGGACGAACTTGGGTGAAGGGGAAAGGGCTTACCTCGAGCGATCTGAATGGCGCGGAACACGCCCTGCCATGACCCCATGACCGACGCGATCGCTGTCAACCACACACAAAAGAAGCACCAAAGTCAGCATCAGCCATCGCAAACCCTAGTCAGCTCCTCCACTCGGCATCCAGTCGAGGGTTCATACTCACAGTCGCCGCCATCAGCCATGATGTCCACCTTCTCGGCGAGCCGCTCGAGCTCCTTGACCATGCGCGCCGACTGGTCCTTCAACGCACGCAAGCCCTCGAGCTCCGCCTGCTTCGAAATCAACCGCGCCTGGTTCGCCGACGACGACGGCCCGCCAAACATCATGCTGCCCGCCGCCGCCGCATTGCCCGGCTGCGGATACATCGACGCGCGCCCTCCGGCTGCTCCTCCGGGTCCCATCATCGCCGACGGTCGCTGTGCCATCGTTGTTTTTCTTATAATGTGTGTTGGGTTCGGTTCGTGAAAGTGTGCTGGATGCCGTGTCGAGTGTACGATCACAAGCGTGCCCTGGGCTGCTTGTGGAATGAATGGGTGAGAGGATGTCGTGGTGAGTTCGTGATCGTGGCTTGATGGACAGATACGCAGGTGTTGTTGTTGTTCTGGCGTTCTCGGAAATTTGGCTCAAATTTATACGGCAGCACACCAGTGTCGCACTTCGCGCGCGCGTTTCGAGCAAATTTACGCGTCCTCACCATTTGGAGCGTTGGCTTTGCTTTTCTTGTTCCTCTCCTACGACGTGCTTCTCAGCAGCAAGCACCAAGAAGGGAACACACATCCCACATAAATGACTTGTATAGATTGGACGAAACAATGGACAGACGGAACAGTGCAGGAAAAGATCTGGAAAGCAAAAAAGCAGGCACAAAAGCGACAAACCTTGATGTAAAGCGGACACTACCCACTTTCTAATCAGTGAGCGTGCGGAACGCCTCGGCAATGTCCTGGTTGAGCTTGTCAAACTTCTTGGTGATGGCCTCCTCGCCGTCCTTGGGGCTCTCGAACTTCTGCTGCGTGAGCTGGTAGATGACGTCCTGGCAGTGCTCCTTCACCTTGGCCCAGGTCATGTCCGGGTTGTTGGCGATGGCAGCCTGCGCACGGTCGTGGAAGTCGACAATGTTCTTGAGCATACCCGACGTCTTGTAGAAGGGGCAGTAGGCGTCGTACTCCGAGATACCGTTCTGCTGCAGGTAGTCGTCCTTCATGATTTTGGCCACGTCGAGCGTCACCTTGTCGCCCTCGCCCAGCGCCGACTTACCCACCAGCTGCACGATCTCGGCTAGATCCGAGTCCTTCTGCAGCATGCTCTTGGCCGTCGTTCGCAGCGAGATGAAGCCAGGGCGGTTCTTCTCGTAGTACGGTTCGAGCGCGTTGATGTAGTTCGAGTACGACACATCCCAGTTGACCGAGGGGAAGTGCTTGCGTTGCGCAAGCTTCTTGTCGAGACCCCAGAAGGCACCCACGATACCCAGCGTAGCCGAAGTGACCGGGTCCGAAAAGTCACCACCAGGAGGCGAGACGGCACCGACGATCGACACGGAACCTTCACGCTCTGGCGAACCAAGACAGGCGACACGACCGGCACGCTCGTAGAAACTGGCCAACTTGGCACCCAGGTAGGCTGGGTAACCCGAATCGGCAGGCATCTCGGCGAGACGACCCGAGATCTCACGCAGCGCCTCGGCCCATCGCGAGGTCGAATCGGCCATCATGGCAACGTTGTAGCCCTGGTCACGGAAGTACTCGGAGAGCGTGATACCCGTGTAGATGGACGCCTCTCGCGCAGCTACTGGCATGTTGGACGTGTTGGCCACCAACGTGGTTCGCTTCATGATGGGGAACTCCTCGCCATCCTTCATCAAGGTCAACTCGGGGAACTCGGCGAGTACTTCAGCCATCTCGTTACCGCGTTCGCTATAGTGTAAACCGAGCAGCAGATGAAAAGTCAAGAAGAGTCAGTCAAACGTTCTCGGTGAAAATGCAAGGTCGATCGCTCGTCGCAAACTTACCCGCATCCGACGTATGTGATGATGTCCGAGTTCGAGTATTTGGAGAGAGCCTGGGAAATGACGGTCTTGCCACATCCGAAAGCACCGGGGATAGCGGTGGTACCACCCTGGATACACGGGAAGAGCGAGTCGAGGATACGCTGACCGGTGAGCAGAGGGTTGTTGGCGGTGAGCTTCTCGGCCACGGGACGAGGAGCACGGACGGGCCAGATCTGAAGCATGGTGTGCTTTTGCTTCTTGCCCTGGAACTCGGTCTCGAGCACGACGTCGTCGACCGAGTAGGAGCCCTTCTCGGCGATGTGGGTGATGGTACCCATGGCACGCGGTCCGAGCATGAGCTTGTGGTCCTTGAGCAACGCATTTTCGTAGACGGATCCGAAGATGTCACCTCCGCTGATGTGGTCGCCGGACTTGAGCTGGCCAGGAGTAAAGTCCCACGAGAGCTGACGGTCGAGCGCCTGGGTGTTGATACCTCGTGGAATGTAGATACCGCCGCTCTTCTTCATGATACCTTCGAGGGGACGCTGGATACCGTCGTAGATGTTCTCCATGAGACCGGGACCGAGCTCGACCGAGAGAGGCTTGCCAGTACTAAGCACAGGGTCGCCGACCGAGACACCAGAGGTCTCCTCATACACCTGGATGGTGACCTTATCAGCGTCGATTCGGATGATCTCTCCGACGAGCTCGTCGTGGCCGACACGGACGAGCTCGTACATGCTCGAGCCGATCATGTTCTCGGCGACAACGACGGGACCGGAAACGCCAAAGACGGTACCGAAGCGGCGCTCGCGCTCCTCATCGCGGATCTTGGGGAGATCCTTCTTGTCGGTCATGGTGGTGATAAATGCCGAGTGCTGATGAGATGAAAGTTCGAAGAGCCGAGCTGATAGCTTCAAGCAGACACCTCCTTTCGTTCAGAACGTTCCGATAGGTGAGGTAAGGAGAAGTTGGCAAGGGTATAAGGTGAGAAAAGGATGAGATAGGACGAAACGACGAGGTGAGGCTCAAAAGTGGAGTGCGACAGTGAGTGAGAGAGAGCGCCAAGCTGAGGCGGGGGACCTTGTGTGAGCAAGCGAGCGAGCGAGAGGAATTTCTCGAAATGCGTGCGATGCAGCAGCAGACGCTCTCTCCCTCTCTCTCCTCTCCTCGCTTTTTGGCACTGGCTCGTTCGCAGAAATCACAAATTCAAACCAAAGCAATCCGCCCCTAAGCTCACAGGGCTTCTCGGGCGTGAGAAAATTGCGAAATTTGCACACGTGTTTCGGCGTAACATTTTTAGAAATTTTGCTGCCTTGCTCCACTTTGCTGGTGATCGACTCAGGCTCAGCCGTGGCTTCAGAGGCGCGTCTGTGAGCTGTGCGGGCGAGCCAAAGTGCAAGTTGACGACGCCTCCACGAGCCAAATTGACACTTTCTCTTCTTGTTCCGACCATCATCATTCACATCAACCATCTCACATTCTCCTCTGCTGTCCGTCCATTCACCTTTCGCTTCAATCAGTCGACAGCCACATCCATCAGTGCTTTCACACCACCACAGCAGCTTTTCCGCGCGCACAGAGTCCTCTTCTACACACAGCTAGTGGCACCACACACACACACACAACATGCCGCCCAAAGCCGACTGGGAAAAGTACAAGAAGCCCAACGTCGACTCGAAGGATGAAGAAAAGATCGTTGCGCTAGACGAGGGCGACATCCAGCTGCTCAAGACCTACGGTCAGGGTCCATATGCTGCTGCGCTCAAGAGCATCGAAAACGAGATCAAGGAGCTGCAGAAGCGCGTCAATGAAAAGATGGGCGTCAAGGAGAGCGACACCGGTCTCGCACCACCGAATCTCTGGGACTTGCCAGCAGATCGACAACGCATGGAGGAGGATGCGCTCCAGGTCGCACGGTGCACAAAGATCATTCGAGCCGAGACTAACAAGGACGGCGAATCGTCCGAGGGTGCAGGTGGCGCTTCGGGAAGTGCAGGCGGCAGGGCGGGCGGCGGTCTGGGAGGTCTTGGTGGCTTGGGTGGTCTCGGAGGGTTTGGAGGCTCGTCGAACCCTACCGCTGATGAGGAGGACAAGTACGTCATCAACGTCAAGCAGATCGCCAAGTTTGTCGTTTCGCTCGGCGAACGTGTCGCCCCGACAGATATCGAGGAGGGCATGCGTGTCGGCGTCGATCGAAACAAGTATCAGATCCAGATCCCACTACCGCCCAAGATCGACCCTTCGGTTACCATGATGCAGGTCGAGGAGAAGCCCGATGTCACGTACGGCGACGTCGGTGGATGCAAGGAGCAGATCGAAAAGTTGCGCGAAGTCGTCGAGCTTCCGCTGCTCTCACCGGAGCGATTCGTCAACCTCGGCATCGACCCACCCAAGGGTGTGCTGCTCTACGGTCCACCGGGTACGGGCAAGACGCTGTGTGCGCGAGCCGTCGCCAACCGCACTGACGCCACCTTCATCCGAGTCATCGGTTCCGAGCTGGTCCAGAAGTACGTCGGTGAAGGCGCGAGGATGGTGCGTGAACTGTTCGAGATGGCGAGAACCAAAAAGGCGTGCATCATCTTCTTCGACGAGGTCGACGCCATCGGTGGCGCGCGCTTCGACGACGGAGCCGGCGGCGACAACGAGGTGCAACGAACCATGCTCGAACTCATCAACCAGCTCGACGGCTTCGACGCGCGCGGCAACATCAAGGTGCTCATGGCCACCAACCGACCGGACACGCTCGACCCGGCGCTCCTGCGTCCCGGCCGTCTCGACCGTCGCGTCGAGTTCGGTCTGCCGGACAACGACGGGCGCGCGCACATCCTGCGCATCCATGCGCGCTCCATGTCGGTCGAGAAGGATATCCGATACCATCTTATTGCGCGTCTCTGTCCCAATGCGACGGGTGCCGAGCTGCGTTCGGTGGCGACCGAGGCCGGCATGTTTGCGATTCGCGCGCGTAGGAAGATGGCGACCGAGCGCGATTTCCTCGATGCGGTCGACAAGGTGATTCGCCAGGGCAGCAAGTTTTCGTCGACGGCGCTGTACGCTCAGTACAACTAGAAGTGGCTTTTCGTGTATCATCAGTTTGTGTCGTTTCAAAGCAACATCTCTTCAGCACGCGTTGCCTGGTTGTGTTTCGGGAGTGTGAGCGGTGAGCGGGAAAGGTATGGATTGGCGAGCCTCAGCTCGTGGGGTATCATTGAAACAAAAGATGTGTGTCTGGCGGGCTGCTCAATCGTGATCATCCTCGGCCGTGCCCGGGCAAAGCCGTGCCAGCTCGTCAGCGTCTTGATACTGACACCCGCAAAACAGGCAGTACTGATGCACACCCCTCAACCGCTCGAGCAGCAACTCGAGCTGAGCCTCCGCATCGAGCTCGACGAACGCCTGCGCCTCCATGCGCTGCTCCTCGTCCTCGGACGAAAACGCGAGCTGCAGCAGCTCGACGGCGAGCTTGAGCGCTGAGTCCTTTGTCATCTGCTCGTCGACGCTCTCCGCGCCCGAGGGAGTGTGGCCGGCGAGTTTGTGGTACAGCTCGGAGTTGAGCCAGAGCGGGCTGTACGCGATCGAGAGGGCGGAAGTGTCGAGGTGTTCGAGTGTCTTGCGCGCCCGGTGGAGCAGGGCGGCCGTGTGCCGTTGGACGTGCGAGCGGGCGATGCGCGTGCGGAAGTCTTCCGATTGCTGCGCTACAGCCTGTTGGGAGTTGGCGGCGGCTTTGGCGCGGATGGCGTGGGCTACGTCCGGCGATGTTTTGGGGATCATGCCGATGCCTGCGCGGCGGTGGAGCCCGAGCCATCGCTGTTCTGGTCGTAGCGGCTCGGTTTGGTTCGTTGAGATGGGAGTAGGATTGAGGTGAGGCGCGAGAGGTGCAAGGGAAGCGCCGCCGGCGAGGTACTCGTCCTCCTCTCTGGCTTGCGAGGCTTGTCGCTGCTGGTGGAGTTCTTGCTCCTCGTCCGTGTCGAGTGATGGCGTGTCTGTGTCGTCTGGCGGGCTTGTGGGAGGTGCTCCTGCTGCATCTTCTTCGTTATCGTCCTCTTCCTCCACCTCCTGCTCTTGATCCTCTGCAGAACCCCGCATCCGCCTCCCGAGCGCCTCACCGCGTCGATATCCCATCGCCAGCATCATGCGCATCGCCTTCGCCCTTCCATCCTCCTCCTTCCCCTCCCACCCCTTCCCCTTCGCCACACCCTCCTCCATCAGATCCCACCTCCTCACCCCACCCTTCCCCTCGGGAGGCAACACCCCGCCACCGGCAACGATCTCTGCCTCAGCCAGCAGATCGCGATCGAGCCCCTCGCGGCGCGCCTCCTCCTCCTGCTCCCTCACCGACTTGCGCGCCGCCTTGCTCGGCGAGCGATGCGCCTCGAGCTTCCGCCGCTTGTCCGTGTACGTCAGCGGCTGCTTGGTCTCTGCAATGGCGAGGAACTTGTCCGACATAAAGTCGTCGTCTTCATCTTCGTTTGTACCGGTTGCGGTGTCGTGGGCGCGCGGGGAAGGCTGGTCGGCTTGGATCTCGGATAGAAGGCGCAGCGGGTCGAAGCGCGTTGATCGGGATGGTGGTTCGGCCTGCGGCATCGAGTTGATGCGGCGGTGGTTGGAGGGCTCAAGGTGCAGCTCTCAGACCATGGTTGCGAGGAGGAGGAAGGAGCGCTCGCTGCAACGCGAGAAAAACCTCCACACAAAACTACTGAGCGCTGAGAAAACGTCGGAACACGGCTCTCAGCTTCACCCGCTCAGCATCGATGCTCGCAACAACGTATCAAATTACCACTTGATCAAAGCTACCCAGCAGTAGCGTTGGGCAAGCTCAGATGTAAAGCAGAAAGCACAACGGATCTTGTGATCGGCGCAAAGAAGTCTAGAGATTTGTGTTCTGGTTCCAAAAAAAAAAAAAAAAAAAAAACAAAAGCGTAATGTTACGGAGATGAGTATTCGATACAAAGCCTAAGCGGCTAGAGGGGATGTGAGGGGAAAGGATAAGGAGCGGCGTAATCCGAATTTGGCCTGCTCCGGGCGTGTGTGAGGAGGTGTCCTGAATTAAGTGGGACTGTGTGCGGTGGCCGTCTCGTCTTCTCGGAATGACAGCGTCGAACACTGCTGAGCCAAATGTGAGCCGCGCTCAAAGCGACTTGGTGCGTGCCTTGTGACGCTCCTCGAGATCCTTGCCGACGAGCACCTTGGCGGCCTTCCAGAACTGGACGCAGTTGATGATCTGCTTAGCCGCGCAGATGGGGAACGTAATAGCACCCACGATCTGGGGCCAGCTGAGCTTCGGCGTCTCCTTGATCACATACGCGATCCAGGGCGACGTCTTGACCGCCGAAGGCAGCAAGAAGAGCAGTGGCTCGATATCCAGCCCGAACGGCCTCTTGTAGAAATCCATCAGGTACAAACAAACGAAGAACAGCTCGTTGCCCGCGCAAAACATGAAAAGCGTTCTGCTGTCGTTGTAGTAGTACCACAGGATCTTGGAGACGTCCGAGGTAACGATCTTGTGACTCGTCGAGCCCGTGACGAGCGAGCTGTACATGTGGATGTAGTGCGAGCTAAAGTCGAGCGTGATGAGTCCCTGGAAGATGACGGCGCAGCGTGGGTAGGCCGCGGTCAAAAAGCATAGCAGACACGCGGTGGTGCAGCGGTCGGTGACCATGTCGAGCACGGCGCCAAACTTGGTGGATTGCCCCAGCGCCCGCGCCGCCATGCCGTCGAAGGCGTCGAGCAGACACGAGACACCGTAGAGAAGCGTGCACACCTTGGGGTTGCCCTTCATGAAGTAGAGCGACAGCGCGGCGAGGATGACGCGCGCATATCCTATCAAGTTGGGCACAAACAGGAAAACGTTCTCGTCCGCCTCGTTGGCGCGTTGCAGCAGCGATTCTGACTTGCCGCCCGCGGTGCCGTTGGCAGCTGCGACGTCTGCTGCTGTCGCTTTCGAGTTGCGTGTGCTTCTTGGCATTTTGATCGGGTTGCTGTGAGGGTGTGTCGCTTGTTGCGACCGTCAAAGAGAGACCAGATGGCGCAGATGAGGTATGGCGCCGGTCGATACCAAGCAAAGCGTTTCTTATCGCCGAGGTATTTTTTTGCTGGCTGGACGTGCGGAATGTGCGATCACTTGTGGGAGACGTCCGATCAAGGGGGCGATGCGTTGGTGAGGCTTGGCCAGGCCAGCGTGGGAAATGGTGATGATGATGGTGACAATGAAGATGATCGTGAGGAGGTAAGCCTGAGCTGGATTCCGTGTGTGCGCATGGACCGTTTCTGGCAAAAAAAGAGTGAATGGGGCCAGTCAGTCTGTCAGTCTGTCAGTCTGTCATCCAAAATCTCTCTCTCCGGAATTCAACCTCTCTCGAGATAGCGGCCTCTGCTCGCTTCTCACAGGTGGAGCGAAAGAGAGAAAGAGAGGCAAAAAAAAAAAAAAAAAAAAAAAGCCTCTAAGTCCGCTGAGTCCAACCTCGGCACTTTGACTTTGACTTTGTATCGATGCGGTTGCTGAAAAAGGCGATTTTGCGGCTCGCGCTTTTTTCAGATTTGTTAGGTTTTCAAGAGAGGCACTTCGAGTGTTGGTCCGAGTGCCGAGCTTTGTGAGACACACAGCTTCCCCACGTCCATCTCGGCACACCTTCTCATCCACACACTCACACATACACCTTCGACAGCAAGCGATCATCAGGTTACGGTGGACAGCAAGGTACACAAACGTCTCCAGCGCGGATCAAGAGCTTCCCCAGAGCATTGGCTCGCTGGCCTGCATCCATCTTCGAAACAGCCCTCCACACATCTGCGCGCCCATCATGTCGGCCGCTGCTTCAAGATCGCACACCGAGCCGACAACGAGTGGCCTTGACACCCTCTCTTCTGTATGCTACACCATACCTTGGCGTCCCAAGAAGAAAGCCAAAAAGATCGCCTCAGGCTCGAGCAGTGTCAAGCAAGAACCGCAACAGCCTCCATTTCCTGTCCTCGCCGAATTCGAGGCTGACGGCGACCCGGCCCGTGTCCGATACGCTTCGTACCAGATTGCAGTCCAACGAACGGAGGCGCTCTTCGATAGGTGTATGGACGATGTTTACAGCTCGCTCTTCGAAGATCTACGTACTTTCTTCAAAGCACAGCCAACCACGACCCATCCCGAGGGATCCACCTTGGCGCAAGTGGGGATCGCACAGGAGGATCTCTTCCTTCCTGGCTTCGAGAGCGCTGATCAGAGCCGACCCAGCTCAAGCATTAACAAAAGATCTACAACGAGCATTCAAACTGCACTCCTCATCTCGTCCTCGGCGCCCTATTTTTCGTCCTTCTCGAACCGTCTCGTCTCCCAGATCTCCAACGCAAGCGTCGATGCACTCCCGAGCATCGTTGTCACGCTGTCCGCCAGCGAGTGCTCCAATCTCTACACCGCGCTTCGACTCTTGGTAGCGCGCTTCATCGCTCAAGGCTCTGTCCTCGACTCCGAAGCTCAAACCGACCTGTCTGACATCGAAGCTGCAGCATTTGCAGGCAAGATCGAGCCCGACCTGCACGTGCTCGGCTCCTGGTGGCACAACAAATTCGCTCAGTCCGACAAACAGCCTAGACTGGTGCTCAATCTGCCCACCATCGAGTCCGTCGAGCCCACGGTGCTCTCGGACCTTTTGTCGGCCTTGCAGACGTTTGTCGCCGAGCCGTCCACCTCGACCTCTGCATCCCAAGCATCGCTGACGAGGCCAAAGCTCCTGCTCGTGCTGGGCATCACCTCGCCCTCGGGAGGTCTCGCCGCGTCGAGCAGCTCCAACGCAACAGCAGCCCCCGCGCCCTGGATCGACTACATCCCGCGTCAGGTGCTGCGCGTGCTCGACATCTCGCGCTTCTCATTGCCCAGCAAAGAGGTCGTCTGGTCCAAGCTAGTGCAGACATTTCTCGTTTCGCGCGAGCTTCCGCTCTCGCTGGGGCCGTCGACGTTTGAGTATATCCGGGAGACGTACTGGGAGCGCGATGCCGACTTGGACTCGGTGCTCGATGCTGTGAAGCTGGCGTGCTTTATCCACTTTTCGGGTAAGCCCGAGTCGGTGTTTACGATCCCAGGGCAGGCCAAGCGCGTGCGCTTCTACAGCTGGACGCCCAAGATGGTGGAGCGCATCAAGATCGCCTTTATGACGACTGACGAGGCGGGGGATCTGGTGCTGCCTTTGCTCGCCCACTCGACGCGTCCATCCGAGTTCGACGTCAACAAGTTTTTGGAAGAAGCCGCGCGCTCCGACCAGTTCATCCTTGGCAAATTGGACCAGCTGCGCCACCCGCGCGAGCTGCTCGGCTTCCGCCTCGAGTTCGCCGTGCGCTTCCTCTTCCGCGCCTTCGACGCGCTCATGCGCATCCAGACCCAGGCCAGCACCGCCGCGCAGGCGCTGCACGCGCGCAACGCCAGCATCGCCGCACAGCACATCACCGAGATGGACGAGCAGCGCCAGGCGGAACGCACGAGCGAGATTTTGACTCAGGTGGTTATGCAGTGCCTCAACGCTTCCGTGGGCTCGCTGGATGCGGGTAGGCGACCGCCGGTGGCGCTGACGCTGCGCAGCGGGTTGGCACGGCTTTGCAATGCTGCACGGCGCTTGTTGAGTGACGAGTTCGAGACGCTGCTGGATGATATGGTGGCTGCGGCCGAGGACGAGGTGGTGCGCATCGAGGAGGCTATGGCTGATCAGGAGGAGGAAGGGGAGCCTCGTCCGCCTGGGCAGTTGCGGTCGGCGGCGGCGTCGATCACAGCGCAGAGCGCGCAGTTCCTCGCTGGACTGCGTACCTTCCAGCAACGGCTGTCGCAGACCATTGTCGCGGGTACTGCCGGCATCGGCGACGATGACGACGCCGACGTGCCCGCTGCCACCGCCACCACCTCCTCCGCGGCTGGCGGCGCCGAACCCGCCCAAGCAGCACAGCAGCGGCGCGAAGCGCGTCTCCAGCGCGTACAGCGCAAGCTGCTCATGGAGGAAAAACTCCTCGGCCTCAAACGCGAGATCACCGACTGGATCGTACACGCGCTGCACGACCTAGTCGACTGGGCGCACCTCTCGCGCCACTTCTCCACCACCGACGTCGGGCCCCTGCACCTCTTACGCGACATCTTCTACGTCGACTGCTACGCACCCCTGTCCACGCTTCTGGACGCATCGACACGCGCGGGGCTGACGCTGCCGCTCTCGGCACCGCGCGAGTTCGTCGAGTGCCTCTACGACGCCGCGCTGAGCGTGGTGCCTGAGGAGCAGCTGGGCGGGGTGGATCTGGAGGCGTTGCGCGGGCTGGCCGAGCCCGATGTGTGCAGGCTTTTTCAGTTGTATTTGGAGTGTGGCAAGTTTGTGAATTTGGCGGATTGGTGGGAGGCGTTCGAGCAGACGGTCGAGGTGGATCGGATTGCGGATGAGGCCGAGCGCGATTTGCGGCACGAGGCGCGGCAGCTGCAGCAGCAGCAGCAGCAGCGGGAGGGGCAGCAAGGGGAGCCGAGCACGCCGCCCCGCCGACAGGGCGCGCGCAAGCGATCGATCCAGCAGCTGGACTTGTCCGAGTCGGATGACGACGATGACGCCGACGCCGAGGTGCTCGATACGCCGTCGAAGAGCCGTCGTCGCGCCGCACAAGCAGAAGATACGAGCGCGGCAACGCCGGAGAGCGAGCTACAAAGCCGCTTCGCGCTCGCGCTCAACGAGCTCGCGCGCATGGGCATGATCCGCGGCACGCGTCGCCGACAGGAGCACATCACCAAGGTCATGTGGGACCTCGTGCCCGACAGCTTCTGAGTCGGGAATGCAGACTTTTGGCTTGTGCGAAAGCGATCGTGTGCGATTGCGCTGGAAAGGCAGTGTTGCTAGGGTGACACGGAGAGAAAGTACAGTCTAAGAGAAGCGATACATGTACAACTGAGCGGGACCAGGTTTCCCGGTAAGATTTGTGGAAGTTCGACGCACGAGATCGCAGGGCAGCCAATGTGCGTCGTGCCTACCCGAGCATGTCGTCCAAGAAGCTCTCCAACCGTCCCAGTTGGCCCGGCGTCGAGTGGATCCCACCCTTCTGCCCCTGCGGCGTCAACGTCCCATCGAACCGGCTCGAGCTGCGATTCAGCTGCGGACTCAACCCCGCCGAGCTGAGCGCAAACGCCGACGGATCCTTCGCCTTCACTGCGGCACTGCGGTCGTTGAGGCTGAACAGAAAGCTGTCGATGCGCTCGGTGCGGTGCGCCGCTGCCGCCGCCGCCGCCGACGATGACGACGAACCTGAATGCGGTCGTTCCGCTGGCGAATTCGACGTCGTGCTGGTAGTGGTGTTGGAGGCGAGAGGCGACTTGCGACGTCCGAACGTGGTGCTGAAGCTGCTGCGCCCGGAGTTGACCGAGGCCGTCTCGCCGTTGCCGCTGCTGCTGCGGCTTTTGGCGAGCGACGACTCGATCTCGGCGGCGAGGCTGTCGGAGAGCGTGCCGTTTGTCGTTGCAGCGCCGGTGGTGTCGCTTGAGGGGGTCTTGCTCGACGAAGCTGCCTGCGCAGGACCGATGTGGATCGAAGGCACCGTGCGCGCCTTGGAGTTCGGACGCCGCTCGCCGACGCCATGACCCCGGAACCGCGCCTTGAGCGCGCGCACCGCCTCCGCCTTCTCCTTCTCCTTCGCCAACACCTCATAATCGATAGCATTCCCGTCAGCATCGACGTTGTGCGCCCCCAAACCCACCTTGCCAGCGTCATCGCGTGGCGAGTGCACAGCCCCGCCCCGCCCTTTGGCCTTCTGGCGCTGCCTCTCCTTTTCGTGCAGATAGGCCAAGCTGTGGTCGATGTCGTTCTCGACGTCCGAGGCGGTCTCGTGCTGGCCGCGGCTGCGCGCGATTTCTTCGGCGACGCCAGCTTGTGTGCCTGCGCAGTCGCCTAGCGCGGCGACACGCGCGACGAGGTTGGAGATGTCGATTTCGGGCTCGGGTTCGTCGTCGTCGTCGTCGGGTAAGCGCGGATCCTTGGCGGCTTCGAGTCGTTCTAGTCGTGCGAGCTTGCTCTCGCCTAGCTTGCGCCGTGCGTATTTGCCTCTGGAAGGATTTGACGGGTCTTGTTCCGATTCGAGTGCGTGTGATGCGTCAGAGTTAGCAGCAGCTTTGGCGAGGCTTGGGAACTCGGCGTCTTGGTCCTCCTCGTCGCTGCTACCAACCGAGCCTTCTGCGCTGTCGTCCTCGCCGCTGCCATCGTCGTTACCGTGTGATTCTTGCTGTCCATTGCGACCGTGCTTGTTGGCAAAGCGATGCCGATAACCCGGTTTGGAGCAAGAGGAAGGCTCGCCATCGTCCGTGGATGCTTTGTGGGAGTTGTATCGCCGCGAGGCCTTGGCTTTGTACTTGTTTTGCAGCACCATCTCGTGGCAAAAGCGACCCAGCTGTGCGCTTGCAAAGACGCTACGGCCTCTGCCAGCTGGAGGTCGACAGTGCGTCCAAAGGAGGGTCGAGGTCGAAGCTCGCGAGTTACGGAGGAAGGTTGTGGTGGAGCGCAAGGAAGGTGTATCCTTCCAGCGTCTGTTGCGTGGTTGCCGGTCAGGAGTTGCGAGGGCGATTAATGTGGAATGCTGTGCAGTTTGCGATCCGGACGCCAGTTTGGTCGTGCGTGTGGTGCGTGTGATACAAATTGAGTTTTCTGGCGGGTCGATTTTGCTGGTCCATCTGAGTTTCAAAAAGGGAGAGAGTGAGAGAGAGCGAGCGCACCCGAATGCCAAGCAAAGCCAGTTTGACAACGCTTTTTGTGTTTGCAAAGGTGAGTTCTAAAAAAGAATCGCGCGATGGAGCAGGCAAATCGGGAGATTCGTCATCCATCGAGCTCTAAAAAAAACCATTGGCGAGGTTCCAGGCCGTCTTTCCGCCATCGCTCTAACAGCATTACGAGTTCAGCATGTCGCAGCATTGCGCAGGTCGTCGTCGGATCGAGTGATGCCATGTTCCTTACCGCCACGCAGCGGCCATGTGCAAGCCGAACAATGGGCGTCGCTCTTTCGAAGCTTGACTTGGGTCGACAGTCTCACTTCAGGCTCAGCAGGAGCAACAAAGGAAGGCCAAAACCTTTTTTCACGGACCGACACAATGGTATTGTGTTTGAAAGCTAGACACAAACAAAGCTGTGGTCTGGAAAGTGCATTGTGTAGCGTGAGAGCAAGTCACCGGGATACATATGGTACAGCGAGCGCATGCGCAACGACGCACAAAAAATAATAATAATAATAATAATAATCCGCGCTGGTGGACGATGTTATAGGCTGATACTTGGACGAGATGGTTGTCCAAAGCGCACGTTCAGCCTCTCTCCTTGGCGGCGAGACTCTTGGTGACCGAATCGATATACGTCTGCAACATCTCGTTGTCCGCCTCGGCCTTCTTGCAGTCCTCCTTGACCGTGTTGACGCGGCTGATGAGCGCACGCAGTCCATCCTGCATCGCCATGATCTCGCTACGAAAAGCCCCATGGTCGACAAGGAAACAAAGCTGTCAGTAGACCGTCGTCATCCCGCGTGCCACTTGCATTACTCACCGCACCAGCTTCTCCTTCTCGACCACCTCGTTAGCTGAGATTTCGGTCTCGGCCGTCCATGCTGCCGACTCGGTAAAATCGTCCGAAGCCACAATGGGCGACGCTGTCGACGAGCCCGTCACCGTATCGAGGTCCATCTTGACTCTGCTCGACCACCGCTGATCGGCTCAGCTTCAAATCTTTCCCGTCCTGAATGCGAGCGGCACCGGCAAGCGATGCCGGCGGTATGGGAGGTGCAGACCCGCTGTCGAAGCAAAAGATCTTGTAGAAAGCTGTGGTGATGGTCCGTGTTGGATGTGCGCCGAAAGGGTCCTGTTTGTCAGACACGATCAGGTTCGGGACTCGGGCTGGCATCCTTTTTTTCCTCCGTTCAAGGTTTGCTATCCAAGCGGAGAAGTCCAAAAAAAGGAAGCATTCCCCAGCGCGTCTCACTTAGAGTGGGCGGCGGCAAAGGGGGCTGTCGACGGACGAACTACGGGGAGATAGTTCGATGTGCTGCGCATCCATTGTCTGGCGAGCTAGCTACTGCACGGTCCTCGCTGCGAATTGGTCTAAGCGGCTGGCGAGACGACCCTTGCACGAGCAGCCTTTGGTACTCGTGTGACCAAGATGGCCTGCCCAACAAACGCTTCACTTCGCTTGATTAGTTTGATGTTCCTGAGTTGCAACAAGACCTCAAAGATGGATTGCCGCCGTCTGTGCATTGCCAGGACCAAGGCAAACAAGATCTGAAGGCGCTGAGAGAGGGAGAGGATTTTTTTTGATTTTTTTTTTTTTTTTTTTTTTTTTTTTTTTATTCATGGCGTTCCGTCGGGGTAGCTAGCCGCAGCCAAGCGACGTTGATCGTGGCTGGTCGACACGGCATCGACACGGCAACCAGTGCAAGACCGAGATCCCTTGCTTCCAAACGCAGACAGCCGAACCCCAACAAAAACTTCTCTACAGCTCCTCAAGCATCAAAACGAGTTTCTCGTGCGGGGAATTCCTTCTTGCTCGCGTGGTGGTCGCGCGGAGGTTCGTCCACTATTCGCGAAAAGCGCGCTGAGACAGACGAGGAAGGCTCCTTGCATTGCCTGCATTGCACGGCGCGGCGAGAAACAAGACATGGCGTCCCTGTCTTGGGAACGGGACAAGGAGAAGAGATGTCGCGTCGCGTCGCGTGGATTGGGCCAATGCTCAGCACGAGATCGGTAGGAAAGAGCGCTTGAGCACAAACTCACGCTGCCAAGACCGCACGCTCTGCATCGGCAGCCTCAATGTCCGCTGCACATTCTTGCTAAATTTACTGTAAGTTAACCCCGCAAGCCTGCCTGCAGCCCGATTTTTTTGAGTGGAAAATTTCACCGAACGGCGAAATTCTGAACCAGGCTGGCTGGCTCTAACACCGAAAAATTGGCCGCGCTTGCGATCTCAGCTGTGACTTGTTGCTCTTCGCCCTACCTCACCCCACTTCTTAGTTCGTCCTTGCAGCGTGCAGCTCGCCTGGTCTTGGGGTGGGGCCATTATCGAATGAGGGGCTCCGTGGGACAACAAGGCTTGCTTTCTTGCTTGCTTGTACATGTGCCTCTGTGGGGAGGGCAGCAAGCAAAGCAAGGTCGTACGAGCAAGTGCAAAGGCGGTATCCTTCTTCCCTTTGACTGCCTGCCTGCCTGCCTGCCTGCCTTTGCACGAGGTCTCCAACGTAAGTCGTATCGCATCGCGCTCAATTCCTCATTGTTGTACGGGTCACACAGCGACGCAGCAGCAGATGGCTGCGCGCGCGACGGACGGCGATCCGGTCGACTGAGCTCTCGCACCGAGACACAAGGCGCACCAAGAACTGGGTATGCCTGCCTCGTCCATCTTCTCTGGTCTCAGAAGTGTGCATCCAAGAAGCACATTGCGATCGCGACGGGGCTTCGCTTCCACTACTGTATCGGTCTCCGCACCTTTTTTTTTTTTTTTTTTTTTTTTTTTTTTGCGCAACCCGTGCAGCTGCCATGCAGCCGCCGCATACCGGGAATTTTGCTCTTTTTTATTTATTTATTTTTCCACTCATTCTCTCTCTCCTTGCTCGAGACTTGCGCCTTTCTATGTACAGGTGCCGATGCTGATGCTCTGCTGCTCTGCTGCTCTGTGCAGAAGCCGATGCTCGAAACAATTCCGGTGCCGATGTGCTGTCGTTGTGCATTCTGCTCGAGTCTCTTCACGACCACCGTTTTCAAAGCGGAGTTGCAACCGGAGCCATGCAAGACCAATCGCAAACACCGCCAACCACCGATCGAGCACATGAGCTCGTACCACAGTCGTCGTTCGTCATTGTGCACTCAGTGGTAGAGCGTGCAGCGGAGACAGGGGGTTTGCGGTACGATGCCCTTTTTTCCGTCCGTGACAAGACCGTATGCGCCTTGGCATGATGCTCCGCAACAAAAGTTGACGTGGCTCACCACCTTGGAACGGCAGCGATGCTCTGCGTTGCACGTTGGGCAAGGCTCGAACGCGGATCCACATGGTGCCCCTCAGCACACGAACGAGCGGGTTGTATGGCTGCGTAAGATCAATCGAAGCTCGGGAGAACAGGATCGACATCATCGACGTTTCGACAACGTCAAAAGACGAAACGAGACCGCTGAGTGAGATCTCGTTGCGCTGTAAGAAGTGGTACGCCGAGCCGGCTGACAGCGACAGCGACGTCGATGTCAACATTCGAAGATCGCCTCCCCCCAGCTCCTCTAGGCCACACCCCCGGATTCGTGCTCTTTGCGGAGAAGCGCTCACATGACCAACCCCTTTCTTTCTTTCTTTCTTTCTTTCTTTCTTTCTTTCTTTCTTTCTTTCTTTCTTTCTTTCTTTCTTTCTCTCTGTCTACCTGTTGACCGTGCCGATGCTTACGCATGACTACCGACCAGGCTTGCGGTACGTTTCAGAGAGGATTGCAATCCACACGGCTGACTTGAGCTTAGTTCTCGTCACTGAGCAACCCATCCTGCGTGTCGAGACAAGCAAACGCAAGGTTGCGATGGTAGAAAATCCAATTGCGACTGCTGCACAATGGACCTCGTTCGTGGCCTTGTGCCAAGCTTGTCTTTTTACTCGTGAACCCGGGCTCCGCAGCCATCGCCAGCTGCATCGCGCGCCTCGTGGGGTTTCATTTTCTTTCTTCTCGAAACCCTTTTCTTTGTCGTCGTCGCTCAGCAGCAACGACATCATCATCTCTTGAGGCATATCAACTTTGAGAGCATACGACGAAGCTGGTCAAGATCATAGACCAAGCTTTCACTATCGATGACCGGGACATAACAATGGCAATTTTTCTGCCCAAAAGAGGAGGCACAAAACAAAACGGAAAAAAAAAAGAAAAAAAAAAGAAAAAAAAAAAAAAAAAAAAGCCTCAAGAAAATGGCGACGTGAATCGGCGACGGACGTGCATGACGCCGCCCTCGCCGCCTTTCGAGCGGCCCATAGCTTTGATACCTACCTCACTCTGCCCATTCATTGGCATGTTTGAGCTTTCCCCTCTTCGCCTGGTGGTACAATCGCTGCTAAGTTATCATTTTCGCTTCGATATCGTCTTGTTGATAAGGTTCTGATAACGACATGACCCGCTAGTGCTTGTCAGTTAGTCGCCGCCAAAAGGCCGTCAGAGAGGATCGCGTTGGGCAGATTAAGGAAAAAAAAAATCAACGCGTCGCTTCTATTTAAACCAGAAAAAGTTCGAACTTTAACTTAGCGAGAGAGTGGAGATAAGGCGGGCTTGCTGCTGCTGCATTTCCCCAGCAAAAGAGCCCACTTCAGACGCAGGGCGACGCAATCGATTGCGAGCTAGCAAATTTTTCTTTCTGGAGCGCCTTTTCTGTGCGACACAGACACACACACGGAATTGAGAGCCGATCGATACTGTACAAGATCTCTCTCTCTGTGACTTGCACACGCACACACAAAAGGCTGCCTCAATAGCTGAAACACCATCGACAGTTGACAATGACGATGAAAGCGCTCGCTCGTCGGTCAGCTCTCACTTAGTGTCGGAGCCAAGAGCCGCGTGCAGTAAGCTCAGACACGTCGGAGAGCCCAAAACCGGTCAATTCTTGTGCTTGTCCCTTTGAGACACGGCAAAAGCGAGCCAGCCCGACGATGTGGATGCGAGCTGTGCCGTGTGCTGACTGATGTCGACTGACTGTGTCACACGGACACGGCGTGATGCGATGCCTTTTTTTTTTTTTTTTTTTTTTTTTTTTTGGCGCGTTGCGCCTTTTGCAAACAATTTGGAATTCCAGCCGTTTCGCTCTGCGCTGCGCTGTGCTCTGGATGACACCTTGTCAAACTCAGCAGCAGCCAAGTTCGAACTCGATTTTTTTTTGATTTTTTTTCCCATGGGCTCACCTGTTTCCATCTGGTGCGCGTGGATCGAGTGTAAAAATTCAAAGCACTGTGCGACTGTCTTACGCCTTGCTTATGCTCAAAATCATGCTCACCTCTCTGCATTGCCGCTCTGCTGCCTCGCCCAGAGAAAACTCCGGGGTTTGGTGCTGTGCGTTGTGCTGGCTCCCTGGCTCCCTGGCTGGCTGCTGAGCGCATTGTGCTCGCCTCGCATCGCCTCTTCCCCAACTTTGGTCGCCTACATCCCCCCCCCCGCCATCCTCTCGCTTTCTCGATCTTCACCCAGATATCGATCCCCAGCGACGAGCAACTTCGAACTCACCACCACCAACCACAAGCACCACCACCATCGCTTCCAGTTCTGGGTGCTTTGCATCGGCACCGTCCATCGTGGCTGCTGCCTGCTCTAACCCAGGGTCACAGCTGGCGTGCTGTCCCTTCCCAACTTTTCGCATCCGCCTCGTTGGCCTGTCTGCTCCCATCGGCACGCTTGCTCTTTGGCTGAGCCTTGGCGAGAGACCTCCTCGCCGCTGTTCCCATCTTTTCTTTTGCACTCCCTCCCTCTCCCTTCCTTCCTTCCTTCCTTCCTTCATCCCCTGCCTTCTCTCTCATTCGATCCCTGATCGCTTCCTTGGCTGTCAGCAGGCGTGTGTTTGTTCAGCCTCCGAATCCGACCACGACGATCCGTTTTGGCAGCGCTCCCCGCCTTCACGCACACACATTCCTCCTTTCGGTTCCACCCTACCTGGGCCGTCTTGCATTTTTGGGCGTCCGCCGCCTCCCAGTAACTCGCCTTCGAGGTCCGCTTGGCCTGCCTTGGCTTGGTTTGCACCCTTTTCCACCTCTCGTCCATCTCTCCTTCGCAACCACCACCACCACCCACACCAACATCGTCTCCTACCCTCTTCCTTTTTCTCTTCACCTCTTCTTGGTCCGCTATACACCAGCAACTTACAGCTTACATCGACCTTCTCGCCCGACCATCCATCCTCTTGCATTGCTTCCTTCTCAAGCATCGCCATCACATCGACGCCTCCTTCATGCAGCAGCGAACTTTGTGACCACGTCTTCGTCCGAGTTCGAGCTTCCACCCTCGACGTAAAAGAAAACGTCATTCTCTCTCCCAAGAACACGTTATGCTCGTGAGCGCTCCCCACCAACCGTTTGACCGTCTCGCCGACTCTCGACCGCAACACGCCAAGATCCAGTATTCTACGCTCGTCAACGTCCTCGCCCCCAAGGACCGTCTCGACGCCATGACGCTCTCGACCTCACACACCGACACCACCGTGCTGGTCGACGACACCCCTGCACCCATCGCCAGCACATCCTCGTCTCCATCACAACCATTGGTGCAGCCCGTGCCGACGCGGCCCAAGAACCACGTGCGTGGCGCCGCCTCCGACTCGCGTCTCTGGACGACCGGCCGCAGCTTCTTCGAGCGGCGATGCCGCGAGCGACAGACCTACGTCACCGCCGAAGAGCAAAAGGACCTCGAGGCCGAGCGCGACGCCATCCTCCAGATCCAGAATGTACAGGCCGCCAAACGCCGAGTCAAGCTGATGAGACTCACGCCCGCCTTCCCTTCCGTCCCTCGAGAAAACGTGCACACTCCAAGCCCGCCTTCCAGTGAGGCGTCGTCAGCGCGCACCGCGAGCGAGGACGACCTCTCCACCCCACCTGACAATCGCCTCCCTTTCCCTAGCCCCAAGACGCGCATCAGCATGGTTGCAGCGCAAAACGCCGTGACCACCCTCCATCCCGGTTCCAGAAAGGCGTTGGCGCTCAAAGCCAATAGCCCTGGCCCCGAAGTCCTCGGCGGGCTCAGCCTCGACCTCCAATGTTTGCCATCGCCAGCGGGCGATCGAACTTCCATCTCATCCACCGCCTCCGCCAGCTCGGACCTCGTCCGCAAGAAGTCGGGGGAGCCCGTCAAGTCGTCGCTCAAGCAATACTCGAGCAGCTACGTTGTGCCGCGCTCCGCTAGCGAAGCTACCTTCTCCGCCTCGGCTTACGGCACCAAGTCGGTGCCATCCACCCCGAGTGCCATGAAGACGGTCCACTTTGACAAGCAGCTTGAACACGTCAAGATCTTCAAGGTCAAGGGTCGTCCCCAGGCCGTGTCGCGCGAGGGCAGCCCAGAGCACACCGAGACCGAGACCGAAGAAGAGCGCGACTACCCTTGGTTTGGCTCTCGCCGCGGAGGAGGTCCAGGCCGCAACGCCGGCCAGAAAAGCCCAACCAACCCAACCACTCCCCCAGCTGCCGAAGCAGACGAGCAACTCGTTTTGCGCTTGCCCAACTTCCCCTCGTCCGCCAAGCTCTCGCTCGACAAGGACATCTTCCTCGAGCGCATCTACCTCTCGGACGACCTGCGCTCCGTCCGCGGCACCGTGCAGGTCAAGAACCTCAGCTTCGAAAAGTGGGTCGCCGTTCGCTTCACCCTCGACCACTGGGCCACCGCCAACGAGGTGTCGGCAGAGTACTCGGAGAGCATCAAGGAGGGCACCGCCGATCGCTTTGTCTTTTCCATCAAGCTCAACGAGGTGCTCAACTGGCCTCGCGGCGCTGGTCTCAACGAGACCAAGACCATCTTCCTCTGCTTGCGCTACACCACCGGCGGCCGCGAGATCTGGGACAACAACGACGGCGGCAACTACCAGCTCGACTTCCGCAAGCGACCCGCACAGCCCACCGAGGCAGCGCGCGTCCCGCCTACCTCTGGCGAGCCACGTGCATCGTCATCCTCGACGTCACCTTCCTTCGGCAACACTGTGCCGCGCAGATACACACTCGGCTCCATGGGTCCATCCTCGACCTCTTCCATCATCGAGATGGGTCGCAGGACCGGTGTCTACGGCCAGAAGGCCACACGCGACCACGCCATGGAGCGACTCAAACAAGAACTCGAGCGTCTGCGCTCCGACGAAGAGGAGGCCGACAAGGCTCCGGCTTCTGGCAGCTTCGCTTCGGAAATGGCCAAGCGTCGCTCGCCGCCCGTTTCGCCCGGTGGCGCCGGCAAACCAGGCTCGCCTTCGCCGTGGTCGGCCAGGTACGACTTTGGCGCCTCGCTTCGAGACCCTTCCCATGGCAGTCGCAAGACCGAAGCTGGACGTGCTGCCGCCCTCGACTACTTTTCCGCTCGTCCGCCCGCCGTGTCTATGAGCCCGATGCGTTCGACTTTTATCGTCAGCGCAGCTACGCCATCGCCCGACGCGTCGACGCCCAAGAGCGCATCCGAGCTCGTTCCAAAGCTGGGTCGACTTGGCATGTTGAGTCCTGGCCTGGGCGAGATGGTCGTCGAGCACCCTGCTGTGACGAGTTCCAACACAAGCTCGCCCAGCGGTTCTCTGCTTCAAGTGCCGCAGGTGCGCGTTGGTGCGACTCTCAGCCCCGAGGCCCCTGCGTCGCCCACGCCCATGTCGTCGACACGCTACAACTCGTTCCCGCCGCACCGAAACATGCGGGCTCCGAGTATGTTTGGCATGTGGGACGAGGATGCACAGAATGGAACAGGCTCCGGATCTGCCTCTGCCTCTGGCTCCGCGTCTGGCTCTCGCTCCAACTCGCCCCCTTTTCCCATCGCTTTCTCCACATCGAGGGTGGCGATCAAGAGCGACGGCACTGTGCTCGAAGACTACACGCCCGACGGCAGCCAGGCGTCTCCGAACTCGCTGACCAACTCGCCGAATCCTTTCTCGCCTGCGCTCTCGGCGAGCTCGGTCGACTCGGACTCGACAGCGATGATTGATGCAAGCGGCAAACCGGCGGGCATGACGAGCAGCTTGGACGATTTGAGAAACCTTGGCGGGCCTTCCTCTTCTTACCACTACCTTCGAGCCGACCATCTCAAAGGCAGGACGAGGCCTTCGTCGTTTGCTGCCAGAGACGACCCAGAGCAGCACGGCTACTCTTCTTCGGCTCTTTCGTCGACCACGCTCTCGCCGTCGTCCGAGCTGGCCACGCCAGATGAGGAGTTCATGCGACCCTCCAACCTGACCAGCTTCAATGAACTGGTGGCGCGCTTCTGCTGGAACAGCGACAACCAGGTGCCGCAGACCAGTCCCGACGCCGCGGGCATCTCTGCGCACACTCCCACTTCTGCCTCTGGACGCTCGACGCCCATCGCTCGTGCTGGCGGTGCCTACTGAGCCAAAGTGCAGCCAGATCCGCAGGCACGACTTTCTTACGACGCAATTCCATGGCAACCAGCCAGTCACTGTACACTACCAATTCATCACCATCTCCTCTCCCCTCTCTTTCGGTCATTGCCGCAAGAGACTTTTCCGTGTAAAAGGTATACGATACGGCCTTGACACGACAGTTATACATACATCATGTTGTTTTTGTTCCCATTCCAAAGCACTGTCCGACTACATTATTTCGCATTCAGTAATTTACGATCCGCATGCCGCATAGGTGCCCAAATACAATTGCATTTTCTCGTCATTACGTGTGTCCGTGTGTGTGTCATTACGCGGACGGCTTTGGTAGAGGTGGATGGCGGGCGAAGAAGTCTGAGTTTATGTCCGCCTTGGCGTCCCGCTGACATAAAGAGGGGTTCAGCCTCTGATTGCGAATGCGGGGAAAGTGGGGAAAGCGGAGGAGCGACGAGATCGACGACAAAGCCAACATGCGCTTCAGGAGAGGGAGAGGGAGACGAGACCTCGGATGCACGTAAGCTCGCAATGCGCGAAACGTCTCGCCCCACACACGAGCATCCAACGAGCGGCTCAGTCGATCGACGCTGCGGCCAACGAAGCTGCTAAGGAATGTTTGCTCCACCATCGATCGACTGACCCCTAGAGCGGGACCCCGCTCCCAGTCAGCAAAGCGAGACCCGTCGATCGTCCATGCGTCAGAGTTGACCTCTACCCCGCATCTGCCTCAAGGCATGACCCGCTCAGCTTTTTTCAAAGTGGGTCTTCCCCTGCCGATGGGGCGGACCTCGAAAATGCTGATTCAGCTTCTGGGTACGCTCTCCCTCCCTCCTTACCTCTATACTATATGTATTGTATTGAGCGATCATCTGACAACAACAAGGTTGTATGGAGTAGTTGGTTAACTTAGGAGATTCTGATCTTTCTCGAGCTCCAGTAGCTCGGGTTGATACGGTTCGACTTCTCTTGCCCTGGGTTCGAATCCCAGTACGACCTTTCTTTTTCATTTTTCGTACAATTTTATTTTTATTTTTATTTTTTTTTGTGCGGTTGAAAAAAGGAAGCGCACCCACTCGCGCATATTGCAGCCTGGACGGAGCTGGGCCGTCGTTGTGCGTAGCATGCGAACTGTTGGGCACGGTGCGAGCGACACACAAGATCAATACAAGCTGACCCTAAATTGCTTCGATCGGCATCGAGTCATACACTCGAGATAGTGTTGAGGAAGGCTTGCAGTCTCACGGCCGTGCGACGCGCCACGCAGGCAACGTGCATACAATGGCAACGAGAGGGCGAGCACTGGATGCGTCGATTCACTGCAAGCACACGACTTTGTCAGACCGTCCAAACATCACAGTGACCTCAAAAATTTCACTTCTTGCCCGCGCTGGCACGTGACATACCGCACTCACACCAACAGACAGAAACCAAACGCAAACGTGAAAGGAGGGAGGGAGGAAGATGAAATTGAAGAAGGAAAGACTGAACAGAGTCAGCTGCGTGCGGAAAACAAAGTGTGAGCGATGTGACCTTCGCTGATGGGTTGCTAAGCGGTGCAACAAGAAGAAAAAAGAGAGGGTGAAGTGATTGTGAGTGGTGAAGGGACGATGAATAAGGAATGCAATGGAACGGGGACACGAAGTGAAAGAGACATGAGTAGGTGGTGAGGACGAAGAACATGAAGAGGATGAGAACGAGGATGACAATGAGCATAATGAATGAGGATGAGGAGCATGACGATGGACCGCGAGAGAGGTGATCGAACCTGAACCCAAGCAAGATCAAAGGATCTCGTGCCGGAAGCACGACACAAAGGCATGCGACTACGGTATGAAATCCTTGTAAGGACCTCGAGATAGAGGTTTTCGCTTGAAGTAATCGATCGTGTCCTGCAAGTGCTGGTCCTCCTCTCCGGGATATTCCAGGACGGTTGACTCTGGACCCTCGGATGGACCAGCCCACGAGGCCGAGGCCGAGCCAGCCCGTTTCTGCACTTGGTGATCTTTGCCGTCACCGGCATCGACAGCTCGCTTGCGAACTTGACGGGGCATTCGGGCTTCTCTGATAGCCTCGTCTAACAACGTTGAGATGTGAGAGTTGTTTTCCATATGTTTCTGCAAGTGCTTGTCCAGGCCCTTGAAACTGACATATTGACCACGCCGTCCCTTGAAGACGATTTGGCCTCGCCCGTTGCGCGAAATCGCAATAGTTTCCGCCGGGTAGAGAGGATGCTGGTACGTGTTTGAGGCGCTTGTTAGCGATGCAAGTCTGATTTGCTGCCGTTCCGCCTCTGCCGCTGACAAGCCTGACTCTACAACCGTGCGAAGGTGCGGAATGTCTCCTACCAGCGCTTCCTTGAGTTTTAGCGGCAAGTTTGACCACGTATAGGTCTGGTAAATTCCTGTCCTCTCCTCGTTGGTTTCGGAGAAGCGATAAGTATCGGGGCCTTCACCTTCGAGTCGCATGATCGCGATCGCCTTTCCAGGATACGAGTACTCCGCCAAGACAGCAAGATCTGGCTCGACTTGGTCTCCTCCGCTCGAGGGTATTACGCCTGAGGATCGTGTGCTTGAGGATCCAAGGTATTTGTATGGTTTTCTTTTTCCGAACAAATTCCCTAACCTCTTCTGCAATCTCGGGAGCTGTCGAGACCCAGCTTCATCGGGCAAGGAAGCGACGCCTTCGGAGCCTGCAGCGCCTCTGCTTGCTTGCACAGCCTCTGCGCGTTCGTCGAGATGGAAGCTCGTCGAGCGATCGACCCGTCTCTGAACTCGGTGATCGTTGTTGTCATCCGTGTCGACCGCTCGCTTCCAGAGAGGTCGAGGCGCGCTCTGGATGATTTTGCTGAGATCTTTGCCTGCTGCTTCCGACAAGAGGACTGACTGATCCTCTCTGCTCTGCAGCCAACGTGCCCAGGGATGGGGCACTTTATTGAAGGCCATTTTTTTGCCATCTGGCATCTTGACGACGATCTTTCCTTTTTCGCGTGACACCATTATGTTCCCCGGTGGATAGAGAGGGTGTTCATATGCCTGGTTGACGTCAGCTTGCCTTGATGCGATCTTGATCCCTTGTTCCTCTGCTTTTGCCTTTGACATGCGTGAAACTGCCACGCGCGGAAGGTTAGTTGCTTTTTTTTCCAGCCCTGTTTGAACGGACTTCGACAATTCTGACCACCAATAGGACCCTTCTATTCCGTCTCTCGCCTCGTTCAGAATGTGAAACCGGAAAGAAGGATGTTTCGAACCTGAATTTGGATCCGGTTCTTCGTGCGTGATCGTGATGAGCTGACCCGGATACAAATGGACTTCGGACGATGATTCCAACTTGCTGTATTTATCCTTGGAGGAACCTCCGCCCCTCCTCCACAGCCTCGGGAGCGCCCGGGCTCCATCTTGACCGGGCAAGGAAGCGACACCATCGGAGCCTACAGCGCCTCTGCTTGCTTCCACAGCCTCTGCGTGTTCGTCGACGTGGGAAGCGTCGTTGCCGCCTTTTGACGTCGAGACACCGCTCCTCTTGCGCAGGCTAATTTGGCGCCCAATACCAATGATCTGTTTAGGTAGGTCTCCTCGATGAAGGCTATCGGTAATCTCGGCAGCACCTTGCTCGACACGAGCTTTGGCCTTGCGTGCCACTGCGTCCCAGTCGGAGGCGGGGTTGCTACTGAGCTTCACACCCACTGAGTGAGCGGCCTCGCCAGACGAGCCCTCGACCGGCGCGGCAGAAATGGCCGGGCGCTCCAAGAGCTGGATCGATCCACCGGTAGTCTCGAGTTGTCTCGTCGGAGGAGCAGGAGGCGCTCTTACAGCCGCCTCGACTTCTTGAACGGTGGCGCGGCGGCGCTCTTCGGCTTCGGCGGCGGCAGGTGCCTCGGCTTTCTCTCTCTTGAGATTTGTGAGCTCTTCCAGCGTCCGCTGGTGCCGCACAACGGCAGGCTGCTCTCCCGGCTGCGACAGCAGCCGAGCAACTCTCCGTTCTTTGGCCCTGCTTATCCTATTTTTGGCATTTCGACGACGTCTCTCTTGCAGCCGCAGATTGATCTTCTTGAGTTTCTCTGTGAAAGTACGCCAGCTGAGGAGACGCGTGATCTCAGGTTTCTTGAGCTTGAAGTTCACGCGTTCCCAACGGCTCACTCTCGGAGATCTGTAGGTGACCGGAACTTCGTTGGCAGCTGGAGTGCGCGTACGAGGGAACGTGAAGTGAGACGAGGGAGGGGAGGCGCGCCCGCCTTTGAAATTGATCTCTTGAGATATGTGATCGCCGCTGTGGTGCTCAAAGGAGTCAGCACGTTCTTTTGAAGGGACCCTTTCAAGCTCGCCATCCGAATCGGAAGCGGGTTGGATCTCGCTGACGCCAGATTGAGAGCGTGGCTCCCATGCTTCAGGAGAAGCGGATCGGATCTCGCTGACGGTAGTTCGAGGGCTTGGCTCGCGCGGTCCAGGAGAAGCAGGCTGGATTTCGTTTTCATCTTTAGAATCGGCAGGAGCGGCGGATACGATGGTGAAGAGCAGAACAAAGGTCAACATGCCGACAGCAAGCCACCAGGGCCGCTGTCGGCCAGGCCGACCAATGAAACGCATTTCTGGTTTCGAGCTTGACGAATTCTTGCTGAGAAAGAACGTGCTGCAGTCTGGAGAGCGGAGGGAAAAAGTAGTTAGAAGCCGTGGCAAGCACGAGTCAGCAGGCTTGGAAAGCTGAAAGAACGTACGATGTGATGCTTGAAAAAAAAAAAAAAAAAAAAAAGTGGTAGGCTACTTGTAGCGATGATGTTGTTAGGAGGCTCGAAAGAGGGGAGATCACCCGCGCCTTTGCTTCTTAAGTACATTCGCAGCACTCTGTCGTCCTGCGCCCCTGAGCAGCACCGCTGCGCCTTCAAGGCAAGACGCCAGTCGTTGCACTTCTTTCGCCTGCAGCAAGCCACTTTGCCCACGACCCAATGAAGACGTTGCTTGAAACCCACCTTTGACAACAAACAGCGACGATACGGCGCTGCGCCAGTGTGTGGTCACTTTGAAAGACCGAGCGCTCGTCGTGACAATAGAAGCCCCTCCATGGTTGCAGGTGGGACCAGACAAAATGAAGCTGACGAGAAAAGGTCGCAGAGTGTCTTCTCACCCGTGTGAGAATCGAGACCGACACTCAGCCGGACCTCATCTCTGCATCCCCTCCGACTGGCGTTGACCGCTGAAAACCGCCGAACATCGATCGTTCTCACAGTCCTTCACACGGGAACTCAGTGCGTGTGTGACCAACTCAACTGCCTCGGTGGGACGGCAAACGCATCATGCTCACACTCACAGAGTGGGATCCAAATGAAGGATCAAAAACTCGCCGGTCGAATTCGACCCACTCACTCGCAGCACTCAGCACCTGGTCTCACAGTCTCAAACCTGCTTTCAAACTCATTCTTTCGGCCAGCACAATTGTTCCACAACTTTGTGATTGATGAAGAAACGGATGTGCGAATGGTAGGTGTGAAAATCTAGGCCGAGCGACTGACTCAGAACTTGAGCGGCTCAAACTGGTAGCCTCCAGCCTGGTAGAATTTGCTTCCGAACTCGACCCAGGCAAGACGGATGGCGTGCAGCAGCGAACTGAGACCCTCCATGCAGCACAAGATGGCGATGGAAAGGCAGAACCACAGACCAAAGGCAAGCACGGCGGCGATGGCGCCCGTGATGCCCGTCATGCCAAAGACGTTCTGGATGGTCATGGTCCACAGCACCTCGGAGAGCTGGGCGTGGGCGAGCGACAAGGCCCACAGACGCAGGTAGGAGGCCGTGTTGGAGATGCATCCGAGGCAGAACTCGATGGTGTGAATGACCTGGTGAATGACGACCTCGCCAATGTTGAACTCGTGCTCCTCCTCCATCTCGCCGTCACCGTGACCGCCGCCGTTGCCGTGTCCGTTGCCATTGCCCTGAGTAAGACGGCTGTTCTCGTCGGCGTCCTCGTCGTCGTCTGCATCGCCGTCGAGTCCAAGGGCTGGCGCACCGTCGCCGTGACCGATGCTGCGGTAGCCCTGGCCCTTGGTCTTCTGGTGCTCCTTCCACTCAATGTAAGGAGTGGCGATGAGCATCCAGGGGACACAGATGAATGCGATGAGCAGCAGCACCGTTTGGACAAACGCTTGACCCGGGTAGAGCTCTGTCTTGGGATCGACTTGACCGGGCTTGAGGAACATGTAGATGAGCATGTTGAGCAAGCCAGGCGGGTTGTTGCGGAAGACGGTGCCGTTGGCATCGGTTTCGTACCAGTCGATAGACCACTTGTAGACGATAGCAAAGACGAGGTAGCCAAAGAGCGACTGCATAAAGAGCATCTGCGGCACAATCTCGGACCAGATCTTCCACTTCTGGCCGAATCGGATAAAGTTGGGCACGTTGAGGAGGATGGCGAGCGTCATGTGGAAGACACCGAGGATGACGGACATCTTCATCTTGAGCGAGTTGGTGAAGACGAGAGCGTTGTCGGCGCCGTGCCAGGTAGGATCGATACCGATAGCGTAGACGTGACCGTTGGGGACGGCCTCGATGGTGCCCTTCTGGTGCGGCCAGTCCCAACCGGTGTGGAAGAGGTGCATGCTCTTGCTTCCGATGTCGTTGTAGAGGAAGCCGGTGAACATGGAGAAGACACCCATGAGGAGCATCATGTAACGACCGTAGAAGAACATGGTGAAGATCTCGTTGTCGACCTTGGCGAGCTTGCGCTCAAAGACGCACATGGTGAGCGCAGCGAGCGTCATGAGGGAGGCGTGGAAGACATCGCCGAACATGACGGCAAAGAGGAAAGGAAGGAGGATCAAGTTGAAGAGACCCGGGTTGACCTCCTTGTACTTGGCGATACCGTAGCTGTCGCCGACCGACTGGATGGCCTCGGTGTACTTGTTGGAACGCTGGAAGGTCGGCGGCGACTTGTTGGTGCGAAGCTCTTGCAAGACGGCGGGAGCGCTGGTGCCGGCATTTTCGATGGCGCGACGGAGGGCGAGCTGGATCTGGCCGAGATCGCTCGAGGGGCACCAGCCTTCAGCAACGAGCGTCTTGCGGCGGTTGTCAAAGAGGAACATGTTGAGCGTCGAGTAGATGAGCTTCTCCTTGCGCACGACGTCCTCCCAGGCGCTGAGCACCTCGGCGATCTTGACGAGTTCGGTGCGTCGTGTGGCGCTGGTGGAGTAGAGGACATTGTTGAGATCCTCGATGCGGCTGAGAACTTCGCGAAGGCTCTCCTCGCGGCGATCGGCGTTGCTGTCGATGGGGTAGAGGGTGCCGCCCATGCTCTCGCTGATCTTGCGGATCTTTGCGAGCAGCTCCGAGCCGTGAGCAAAGATGATGAAGACGTTCTTGCGCACGGGCTCTTCCTTGGTGGGGTCATCGAAGGCCTCGTCGATCTCGGCGTAGTTCATGTAGAGGTTGCCGCGAAGAACGCGCCACAAGATGCGCTCAAAGATGGTCATCTTGCTGCGGTCGATGGTGCCGGCAACAAACTCTAGATCAAAGGTGCCGTAGCCGCTGTCATCGCCACGCGAGGTGTTGAAGGCGTGCGACTCGACGTCATCAAGGAGAGGCGCGTTGGCATCGTCGACAGAAGCTCGAACAGCGTCCTGGCGGCCTTCAGCCTGATCGAAGAAGACGGCGGTTTCGCGAAGGACGTGCTTGGCCTCCTCGAGCTCCTGCAAGCGCTTCTGAAGGGTTTCGTAGGAGCCGTTCATCTGGCCGAGGCGCTCCTCGTGCTCGCGCAGCTTGACCGAGAGCTCGTCCATGAGTTGGGGGCCACGACGACCATCAGAGCCGAGGGTGATGAAGGGAAGTGCGCTTTCGAGAGGGCGGACGGGAACGCCTTCCTTTTCCATCTGGGCGTAGAGGAAACGAATGCGTCTCTCCATTTCGTCGAGTCTTCTGATGTCGGTGACAAAGGAGCGCTGGAAGGGCGAGACGTCCGGGTTGAGATCCTTGAACATGACGTTTCCGAGCTCTCCTAGTTCCTGGACGGTGGCGTGCGCGGTCTCGGAAGGAATGTAGAGCTGGATCAGCGACATGGTCGCTGACCTGAACAGGCTCTCCTCCTCCGGCATGGTGGCAAGCAAGCAAGCAAGCAAGCAAGCAAGCAAGCAAGCAAGCAAGGTGACTGCCTACGTAGCCTTGAAGGTGATGAGAGGTGTTTGAAGGTATCGCAAGAGGATACGAAACAAAGATGGAGGATGATCGACGAGAAAGACTAGAGAGTGAGAGAGAGAGACGATCGATTCTGAATTGCTCAAATTGAGGTCCGTCCGTGCTGTTTGGCTGTGCGTTTGAATTTCTCAATCTAGTCGTCTCTGCTTTGGAAGCGGTTGCGTGTGGCACAATTTTGGAATCAGGGATGACGAGAACAGAAGAGGCAGATCGTCAGTGTTTTTCGAGTTACGGATCCGACTCTTCAGCGCTGAGTCGAAAAAAAAGCACAGACCCAATTTGAGGTCGAATCTAACATGTTCGGAAAAATCCTCCACCTCGACGCTCTTTCCTCGCTGCAGCGGAGCCCAAAGGACCCTGTCGTTCTTGACCTCATCATCATCATTATCATCACTCGATAGCGCTCACCATTCTACTCCGACGATGGCACTCAGCTGCGAGGCCGAGTGCTCCACGGCGGCCATGACACGGTCAAAAAATCACAGGCCACGACCGTCCAAAACGCGCAGGCTCAGGGCCGCATGCGCATCAGCCTTGCTGCTCTCCGCTACACAGCTCACTGGCGTCGACGCGCTCTTTGGCATCGGCGAGAAGCGCTTCAAGTACGAAGGCCTCATCGATGCAGGCAGTCTCGGTATCGATCGTATTCAAGGGCAGGTAGCCGCATGGGGAGATTGGAACGGCGACCAGTTCCTCGATGCCATTGTCGTCGACTCGAATCGTCAGACAGCAAGCATTCATCTGTGGGATCGCAACAGCTTTGCCTTTGGACGCACTGCAGCAGCGACAGTCCAGCTCAGCTCGTCGAGCAACAAGATCACAAATGTGGTGGCAGCAGATGTCAACTACGATGGCAGGCTCGACCTGCTCATCATGTCGCAGGGCACGTCCGCTTCATCCAAAGAGCTCTCGATGGATGTCTTTCTCGGCAAGACAGATGGAAGCGGCTTCGAGTCAATACCGCTCTCTGTGCCATCGTCCACTTTGGCGCAACCGGTCACCATTGATGCGTCTGGCGATATGCAGATGGACCTGCTCGGGATTCCTTTCAGCGATCCTGCTGCTCCGGCCAAGGACGCGTCTGACTTGAAGATCTGGCGCAACCTCCTTGTAGGGCCTTCCAACAACACCACGGCTGCTTTCGACATCGCAGATGCTCCGTTGCTAGATGCTGCCAAGGCACCCGCTTGCAAGCTCGCCAACCCACATAGCTCGGCCTTCGTCGACCTCAACGGCGACTGTCTCGCAGACCTCTTCCTCGTCTGCTCCGAAGACTCGTTCCTCAGCTCGAAACTCGCCTACCAGATCTGGACCGCCGTCAAGCCCAACTCCAAGGGACAAGGATCCGGTTTCCAGCTTGCTTCGACGGGCGAGCTCCCACCGGGCACCGGAGCGTTGAGCTTCGGCGATATTGATCGCGACGGGACCATCGATGTCATCTTCCCCACATGCGACCGAAGCGGCGACAACTGCTTTGTCAATGTCGCCTTCAACCGACAGGTCCCGCTCTGCTCGCCTCGTATCGATGGCTTCCTTGGCGCTGGACCCGGCTACGGCTCGCTGTCGACAGGCAAGAAAAATGCAAACGCGTCTGCAGGCAACGTTGCCGCAAAGAGAAAACCGGATCGACAGTGCAGGGAAGCCGAAGATCTCTGTGTCGCCGACGACAACTTCCGCATCAACTTCAGCATCAGCAAGGACAATGCCGATCTGCTCCGTGTGCCCGTCGACAAGCTGACGGGCGACAGCCGCATTCTGCTCAACGATGCGCTCTCGCCGTCTTTCCTCGCTCTGCCCAACTCGCTCCATTTGGGCGACTATAACAAGGATGGCTACCCGGATCTTGTTCTCATCACCATCCCGGACAAACTTGCCTCTGGCGGTCGCAACAGTGTGCGTGGCGATGGCGAGACGCGCGTGCACATCCTCAGAAACCTCGAGTGCAGCAAAGTCCCCGCTGGCGAGAAAGCCGGTCTTGGATGTTCGTCGGATCGACCGGAGGGGAGGACATTCATCAAGGTCACTGCTGGAGCCGATGCTCTCGAGGTGCTGCGTGATGTTCGCAGTGCCAGCTGGCTCGACATTGACGAGGACGGTACGCTGGACTTGCTCCTGCAGAGGACGCCGTCGACGTCGGACGGCATGGATTCCAGCCGGCGCATCACGTTTGTTCAGAACAACTACTTCCACGACTCGTTCTTCCTCAAGGCGCTCACGCTCAACGGCGCGTGTCAGGGCCTGTGCGAGCCCAAGGATGCGCCCAAGTTCCAGCCATGGGGGACCAACTACGGCGGGGCGTCGTACAAGTTTACCGTGCTCGACCCGAACGGCGTGCGGCGCGCGCAGCAGGTCGGGCAGCTCCCGCAGACTGCCTACCGCTCGCTGCTGACGCCGTACAGCTACTTTGGCTTGGGGCGCACGAACAATTACGTCGAGTCGCTGTTTATTGGCTCGACGCGCCGGCAGAAGGAGCACTACTTGGCGCTCGAGGGCGTGATCCCGAACAGCCAGGTGGTCATCAACCCGTGGCAGGGCGGGAGGGGTGGCGGCGAAGAGGGGGGTGGTGGGCCGTGGACTTGGACCAAGCAGCTGTACCTGCATCCGGGCGACTGGATCCCGTGGGTGACGGTGGTGCTGATTACGACGATTGTCGGGTTGGCGGCGGTGGTGATTGTGCTGCACGTCAATGAGAGGCGGGAAGACGAGCGGGAGAGGAAGCGCGCGGTGCATGCGATCAACTTTGATGCGCTCTGAGCAGGCTCAAAGCGCTTGTCCTATGATCTCATAACTTGTGCTTGCATGAATGGATGGTCTTTCTCGTTCTGATTGATGTGTTGTCAAGGTGAGGTCGAGAACCGTGTCGCGTAAATGAAGCTGATCAGCGTAGAGGAGGCAACGCGTTGTGTTCGCGACGCAGAGAGAGACCAACACGACGAGAGAAATTGCAAAAACGAAGCTCTTCCCGCACATCGTTCTTCGGAAGCCACCACATACACCTCTCGGCGCTCACCCACCCACTCACTCACTCACTCCAAGCATGACAGCATCAGCCTCAACATCATCAATCACACACGAAGCCGGGTCGACTGCGAGCCGCACGATGCGCACGGGCATCCTGATGCACCCTTCCTCCGCATCCTCCGGGCGCCTCCTGATCCTCCCGCACCCGCGCACGTGCGTGCCGACGTACTACCTCTCTTCGCCACCCAACCCGAGCTGCGGTGGGGAGCTGTACGAGCTCACCACGCTAGCGGACACGAAGCACGACCGGGCATGGATGATCTCGCGCCTGAACCAGGTGGTGTCATCGGGCCAGCTGGATATCCTGTCTCGGGTCGATGCGAGGTTCTTGGTGGTGGCGCTGTTGGGCGTGCTGGGCGGGGACGTGTACAGGTCGAGGGAGGATACGTTTGAGCAGATTGCGCTGGTGCTGCAGTCGAGGCGCAGGGAGGCGGTGGAGGCGGCGGTGCCCGAGCTGAAAGCGAGACTGGGCGAGGGTGCAGAGTCGGCGGAGGAGGGCGGGACGGAATGGTCGGATATCGTGGCGTTCGGCAACCTGCCGCTGGTGAGGAGGGCGCTGGAGGATGTGGCTGATGTTCAAGGTGCGTTGTGACTCTCTTCCGGACATGTTGAGCTGCAGCGAAAGACTGACCCTTACCTTGTGCTCGTGACGCGAAACAGACCTGCCCAACGGCGACCAGGCATACCGCCTCTCCCTGCCCAAAACCTTCGGCCTCCTCGACGCCAAGCACACCGCCTTGTCCCAACAATCCACCTTCGCAGCAGCGCCTAACACGCTCGGCAGATCCTTCGAGCGCGCCTGGCCGCTCGACTCGGACCCCTCCCCTTACCTCTCCACCAGCACCGACGATGCGAAGGACTGCAAAGAGGCCCAGCAGCTGCGCAGCAAGATCGCGGCCGAGATCATCGCTACGCTTTTACCGCCCGGCTTGGCGGTGGAGTACTTTGCACATCTGAAGATAGCCGTTTGAATGGGAGGGCGAGAAATGCAATGTCGATTGAAGCGATACCGAGGGAAGGCCGCGCAGTGTGTGTGTGGCGTGAAATCGTGCCGCCGAATTTGGCTCTTGTACAGAATTCTGCGTTCAGTCTAGATAGGCAGCGACACACGCAGAACTGATTATCAAAGTATATGATTGCATGACGAAAAGAAAGGTAGAACAAACATCTCGACTCGCAAAGGAAGACGTCCCGACTCGCATTTCGCTGCTACATCAGCCTACATCTTCCCTTGCATCAGTCGAGCAGAATCGAAAGCGAGGGCACAAATGCTCAGCGCTGCAGGTGGTCAGCCCAGATGTTAGCCGCGATCTCGGCCTCAGCGCGATCGCCGTTAGCGAGCAGCTTCTCCTTGTTGTAGAGCAGCTCCTCGCGCGTCTCGGTCGAGTACTCGGTGTTCTGAGTCTCGACGATCGCATCGACGGGGCAGGCCTCCTGACAGAAGCCGCAGTAGATGCACTTGGTCATGTCGATATCGTAACGCGTAGTCCTGCGAGCGCCGTCCTCGCGCGGTTCCGACTCGATCGTGATCGCCTGAGCGGGGCAGATGGCCTCGCACAGCTTGCACGCGATGCAGCGCTCTTCGCCCGTGGGGTAGCGGCGCAGCGCGTGCTCGCCGCGGAAGCGCGGGCTGAGCGGGCCCTTCTCGAACGGATACATGATGGTGTACGGCGGGCGGAAGAAGTTCTCGAGCACGATCCACATGCCGCGCAGGATCTCGGTGAAGAAAAACAGCTGCCCCGCCTTGTCCAGCGCAGAGGGGCCCTTGGAGTAGTCAGGGTAGACGGGCGCGCCGTCGAGCCGGTGCTGCGCGTGCGAGGCGTCGTACGTTGAGGTCTTGGTGATCTCTGGTGATGGTGGCGCCCGGTCCACGATCTGTGTGGGGCCCGTCTGGGGCATAGCGAGCGAGCGGGCGATCGACGTCGAGAACAGGCGCGCGTTGTACAGGGCAGTAGTCGAGGGCACAGCAGTGGCGAATCGGAGTGGCGCCGCGGTCGAAGAGGTGGAAGCGTACGAGCGGCTGGCCAGCACCACCGAGCGCAACAACGAACGGTTCAATGAAGAGGCCATGGTGGCGGATATCGAGGTTGTAGTATGAATGTGCTCCACCAGAAAAGTGCTGGGTCGAGCTTGTGCTGAAGATAGTGGTGTCGAATGGACAGATCGAAGAAAATGAGATGACCAGAGGTGGTGAGGTGAGGAGAAGGAAGAAAGAAGGGTTCAGCAGATGGCAAAGGATCGAGTGAGCAGTGCCACTCAAGGCAATCAATCTCCAACTCACTCCGTTTTGGAATGATCGCGCGCAACAATTTCGCCTTGGGCAAAGGATGAGAGAGCAAGCTGAGAAAGCAAGCTGAGAAAGCAACGAGGCAGCAGAGCGCGCATTCTCGTTTTCCTCTTTGATTTCAAATCAAAGAATTGCCTTGCGCCTTCTCCCTCACGCACACAAGGCAGCGACGGCACAAAATTGAATTCAAAAATTGGACATCATTTCGCGAAAAATTGAATTCAAAAGGGCGCTCAGACCGAAAATTGAAGCCAAAAAGAAGCGCGACCAATGACAGCCGTCTGAATTGGTCAGACACAGAGCCAGAAGAGAGGCAATTTTTAGCGCTTGAGATGGAGCCTTTTTGCGAAGAAATGCGCACTGCCGATTCTGTCTTTTTGAGTGGGATCGTCGTGGCTTTGGTAACTTAATGGCAGAGAGCACGCTGTGATTGAGATTGACCCAAGTCGTCTTCTCCACCTTTGCTTCATTCTTCGGCTTCAACACCATCATCCTCGACCTTTTCCTCATCGTCGTGCTCAAAATGGCTGCTCTCCGTACATGTTCGCGCACGCTCTTGCGATCCGTCGCCGGCGCTGCGGCTCGATCCAATGTTGCCGCTGTCGCCAGCAGCTCTTCGCGCATCACTGCCAGCCGCACGCTCACTACCTCGGCCGCCCGTTCCTCGGACTCGCTCTTTGTTCACCGCAACACGGACTACAACAACCCAGACATCCCGTTCGAGTTCAACGAGGAGAACGCCAAGATGGCGCAGGAGATCATCTCGCACTATCCGGCGCAGTACAAGAAGGCGGCTGTGATTCCGCTGCTCGACCTGGGTCAGCGCCAGAACTCCGGGTGGGTGTCGATCTCGGTGATGAACTACGTGGCCAAGCTGCTCGAGATGCCGCCCATGCGTGTGTACGAGGTGGCGACGTTCTACACCATGTTCAACCGCGAGCCTGTGGGCAAGTACTTTTTGCAGCTGTGCACGACTACGCCGTGCATGTTGGGCGGGTGTGGATCGACCAAGATCCTGGAGGCGCTCGAGGGCAAGTTGGGTATCAAGGCTGGACAGACGACGAAGGATAAGAAGTTTACGTTGGTCGAGGTCGAGTGCTTGGGTGCGTGCGCGAACGCTCCGATGATCCAGATCAACGACGATTACTACGAGGACTTGACCCCGGAAAGCATGGTCAACATTATCGAGAAGCTTTCGAATGGCGAGAAGGTCAAGCCCGGCCCGCAGTCCGGCCGCCACTCGTCTGAGCCTGCTACCGGTCGAACCGCTCTCACTTCAGAAGTATGTATCGTCGCTTTCCGACGCCAGCTCTTGTTTCGTTTCGCCGTACACCTCTTTACTGACTCTCTTGCTTTTTGTGTCAACTTCGCTTCGATCGCCAACACAGCCATACGGTCCAGGCAAGCACTGCGTTCCTGAATTCGCCTGATGTTCGGGCAAGTGAACTGCATCAGTAGCGCGCGACATCCATGCTAGATAATCTTGAACACCTTTCTCAGCTTCCATCTCTCGCCCTGACGACCGATCATGACCCACCGCAGAGTCCAATGGCCAACCCGCCGTAAGGAGCCTTCCTCAGTCACACTCTTGAGCAGCCACACACTCCATGAACGCAGACCAACCAGACGAAGAAAAGACCATTTTTTGAGGATCCATCTCGATACGCACACATCTAAAGAGCGACATTTTGCAGCGCCAAGTTCTCAGGCAGAAACCATGAGCGACGCCAAGCTGGCCTCGGTCTGGACGACGTCGAGTGCCTGCTGCACCTCGAGGCGTTTGCGCGATGCGGCGAGCCAGTCGGACGCGAGCAGTTTGGGCCACCCTTTGAGCTGGTTGAGCTCGCGCGTGGCCGAGTCGAGGTCCTTGCGGTCGAGGTAGTACTCTGCCCTTGCGATGACCGAGGGCACGTCGTCGCCCTGCACGAGACCCTTCTTGTGGAACAGGATCGGCGAGAGTGCCGCGCTCGCCAGGTGCGACAGCACGCCCGCTGTTTCGGGGGCGGGTACGAGCGAGACCTGACGCACGCGTGGAGCTACTTTGTTGTCGAACCACTGCTTGAGCGTGGTGAACGACTCGACGCCCGTGTCGGCGGCGCCGCTGGCGTCGAGCGCCTCGATGGCTGCGGAGAGCACCGGGTCGTCGCGCGCCTTGGACGTGCCCTTGAGCACACGCAGCTGCTCGCCAAACGGCCGCTTGGTCGCCGACACATCGTCGAGCGCATGCTGCACCGCCCGCACCGCCGTCCACAGCGTATGCACCGACACGTTCTCATCCAGCACGCTGCTGTTGTCCAAACTCACCTTCTCCAAACTCTTGAGCTCCGTAGCCAGCTCGTCGAGCTTGGCCAAACGCCCTCCGCGCTCCTCCTCCACCTTGGCCTTGATGTCCTTCATCCAGCGTCGCTGCAGCTCAATGCCCTGCGCAATCACCTCCTCCTTGAGCCTCTCGTTGATGATCTGGCTCTGCGTCGCGAGCTCCTTTTCGAGCTTCAGCTTGAACTCGTGCATCTGCTTGGCGCGCTCGTCGTCAAACGACTTTTGCCAGTCCGATTCGCGGCTCGAGAGTTTGTTGGCCGCCTCCTGCGACTGCTGCGAGATCTGGGCTTCGTAGCGCTTGGCCTGCGCGGCGAGGCTGTTCTCGACGCGCTTGGCCTCTTCGCGCTTGATGGTCTCGAGACGCTGGCTGAGCTGCTCGAGGTCGATCTGCGCACTCTCGAGCACGCCCTTGGCCTTGGCGCCCGACGAGGGCGTCTCCTTGAGGAACGTGGTGAGCTCGTCGATGGTGCCGGCAAGCTGGGCGATCATTGGCTCAGACCCGGAAAGGCTCTTGATGGAAGGCGCGAGCAACGGCAGCTTGGGCGCCTGCGGGTCGTCACGCAGACGCGCGGCGCCCTGCTCGGGTGCCTGCAGACCGCGGTCACGTCGAGGAGCGGCATAGCCCGCAGGAGGCTCGTGGTTGACGGGCAGCTCTGCAGTATAAGTCTCCTCGACTTCTCCCTTGGGGCCCTTGCCCGGAGCAGCGCTCTTGGACGGAGCGGCTTTGGTGTTGGCGCCAATGTCGGTCATGACCTGGACGCCGTCGACGGCACGCTGGAGCACGTTGCGGCCGTCCTTCTGGGCGTCGGCAGCTTGGCCGCGCACCTTGGCCTCTGCCTTTGCAGCGGCGGCCTTGGCGCGGTTGACGAGCTCCGAAGTCTTGTCCTGCACGGACTGCAGCGCAGACTCGGCCTGGTCCTCGGCCTTGTTCGCGCCAGCCTTGGCCTTCTGCGACAGCTTCTCCACCTCCGCCTTGGCCTTGTCACGCGCCTCGGCGACCCTGAGTCGAGCATCGCGCTCGTCGCCTGCGCTCTCGCCAGCACCGGCATCGCCGGCGAGCACACGCCCCACAGCACCGCTGACGCTGTCGTACGCGGTCTTGGTCACGTCGATCGCCTTGTCACCATATCCTCCGAGGTTGATGTTCTTAATCTCCTGGCCGACATCGTGCGTGTCGAGGTAGTCGATGATGCGCTCGCCTCCCGGGATGCTCTCTACGAAGAAATGGTTGTATCGGTCGTTGTTGAGTGCAGCGACGGTGGAGATGCCGTAGAAGAGCGTGGCACCGACGGTGGAGTATAGCAAGAAGCGGCCGGTGACGGATCTTGAGCCTGCTTCTGGACCGGCGGTGGCATATGATCGGACACCGGGGGCGCGAGAGCGAGCGGCTGCAGAAGCCCTACGCAGAGCAGCGGCGCGGTTCATCATGAGAGCGGCCGTTGTCAATGTTGCCCAGGGTACAATTGGTTAGGAAGAGACGGTGGTCGGTGGGTATGTTTGAGAATGCGATGGATGAATCGACTGGCAGTGATGATCTGGAAGACTCGCTCTCGACGGACTAACTGACGAACTGAGTTGTGGAGGATCCGCCGACGATGATGGCTCCAGAGCGAACCAGCAGCGGACTGTCGCTGGAGAAAAGAGACAGGCTCTCGTGCCTTGTAAAATGCCCGCACTTTCTCAAGAAGAAATGTCGCCCATTTCCGTTTCCAGATCGGGCGTGCGAGACAGGCAAAGCAGCAGCAGCAGGCGATCCCCAATCCAAATTCCAAAAATCCCAAATTCGCATTTTGGACAGATAGCGCACGATCACAGCAGAGTCGAATTCGAGATCTGAACGCGGCCTGCAAGCCAAAATGCTCGCCGGAAGAATCCGCGCAAAATCGACGCGTTAGAGCCATGGCCGGATCCGAGTTGGGCCAGCTCAGAGAGTCACTTCCTACAGCACACGGCGACCTTTTGGAGCACTGACATCGCCTCAAACGCTCATCAGTGAATCATGGCATTTGCTTCAGACGGCTGACTTGCGAAGCCAAAGACATTGTTCGATTATGCGCTATGCTGTGGATAATAGTAGTACAAGATGCAAGATGAAAAGTCCAGAAACTTAGAGAGAGACAGGTGTCGATGGATACGGCTGAAACCAGTGGCGCGGTTGGGACATTGTCGACCAACACGCGAGGGCAGAGGAAAGGGCCTGCTACGGGTATATGGATGAGACCAATCGTGCATGAGGGATAGTGTGATTTGTGGTCAAGCTGCGGGGCCGACGTGCTCTGTCGACGCTTTCGAAGGAGAGTCGAGCAGAGTGCCGGTCAGGGCAGGAGAGGCTGCGATGTGCAACCTAGGCAATAGCGGCTCCAACCCTCTCTACGCTTTGAGATCGGCTCCGATCCAAAGACGCCTCTGGAGCGCTAACATAAGAAGCGCGAGGCGAGATGGAGCCCTCCTGCGGAAGCTGTGGCGGCACCTCTTCGAGCACGCGGTAAGGGACGTGCACCGACACCTTGGACTGCACCACGCGACCTCGCCCCGAGATGCTGTTGCGCGGACTCTGGTTCGACAGGGAAAGCGACATGGCGGCCGAGGTGGCTGCCGAAACCGCCGCGGCGGCGGCTGCGGCTGCTGCGGCTGCTGCTGCTGCTGCTGCTGCTGCTGCTGCCACTGCGGTTGCGCTTGCTCCTGCTCCATCTTTGGCCGTCTTGGTGAAAGCGAAAGGGTTGTACAGCCCCGGTCCGCGCAACGACAGGTCGGCATCGCGTCCACCCAGCGACGAGCGACGGCTCATCCAGTCGGGCAGCTGATTCCAAATGTCGTGCACCGGCTCCCTCTGCTCCTTGTAAGCGCTAAAGCGCAGTGCCTCGTGCGTTGCACGCGCGTTTCCTGCCAGAGCCCAGTCCCACTCGGATTCGTTGGTAGCAGACGCGTATTTGCTCCAGCAAGAGGCGGCACACGTGCGCGATGAGGGGAGGCCAACCGAAGTCCTGGGCGAGTGCGGCGAGGTCGAAGTCAATGCCGTCGTGGACGCAGGCAGCGACACGGTGACTGCCGATTTGGCTGGACGTACGGGCGTACTCGTGGCGCTGGGCTTTTGTTGCTGCGCTGCCACAAAACGCGAATTCGTAGATGGCGGGGCAGAGGTGGCGACGCGACCCCAATCAAAGCCGGTTGGCTCTGCGATGGCCTTGCGAGCGGCGCGCAAAAGACCCAGGTTGCCTGCGCCCATGGTCATGGGCAAATTGGTGAAGTCGAGCATGAGCGTCGATGGCAGCGAGTTGGCTTTCGAGGTGATCTTGTGACGTCGACGCTCCAACACGCCCGAGGCACGGCTCTCGGAGCACGAACGTGCCAAGGATGGACGCAGCACCGTGGGTCCCTTGGGCTCAACAAACAGCGACGACTTGGACGACGACGGCTCGGGCGCACTCGAAGTCCTCTGTACACTGGGTCTGCGGCTATTGGAGATGACGCCGCACGGGGGCTCCACGTACTCGTCATCGTCGGATGTACTGCCGGAAATTGCGGGTGGCGCTTCGCTCGAAGGGCTCTCGAGAGTGTTGGTCGAGAAGCGAAAGGACGAGAGCGTGGTTTGGACGTCGCGACACGCCGGGTTGAGCGAGCGTCGAGGTGAAAGATCAAAGTAGTTGGAAGAGGCGTGGCTTGGGCCTGCCTCGGATGGTATTCTCGTCACCATGTTGAGGTTTGTGCAGTTGGGGGAACTGGATCGAACGAGGTGGTTCGAGGTAGCTGGATGCAATTGGCGTGTTTGGATCTGACGTGTTGGAGGGGTGGAGCAAGGCTAGAGTGATGGCGATGAATTGAAAGCCTTGTCAGAAGCTCTCGAGGCGCGCGATATTAGCAGATCATCATGATTCGAGTCGCTGGATGGATGAGCTGATGCTTGCTCGATCGAGTGATGAAGCTTCCTACTTTGAGAAGCGGGACGATGGCGACCAAGTGAGGAGATGGAGAGGTGTAGGTGGTGGCGAAAGCGAAAGGTTGCTGGAAGAGAGGGAGGAAGGGACATGAACAGGCGGATCTCACTTAGCCACACGCTCAATGGACGGAGGCATGAGGCGTCGGCGTCGGCAGAAAGAAGCTGGAGCTGGGCGGGAGAAAAAGTTGCAGCCGAAGTGGCGGTGAGTTAGCAGGAGAGGAGGAGCGAGGCACTGGACCCGCCTTGCACCTAACCCGAAGACAGAGATGCAGCAAGCAGTCAGGCCGAGTGACATTCGAAGCGAGCCTCGTGCAGCAGCAAAAAGAGAGAGACCGGCGAAGACCCAATCAGAATTTGACAAAGAAGGCTCAAAGGGAAACAACGTCGGAAAGTGGCCGAGGAGCACGCAAAGGACAGCGAGCAAGTGGATGAGAGAGATCTCGTCGTCATTGCCAGCATACGAGGCGCCACCATGGTACAGTACGCCCAAGGCGGTAAATGTCAGCAGTCGAGAGAGAAACAGAACAGCAAACGGAGCAGCTTTGGTCCGCAGAGCAAGCCGAGCCGAGCCTGGCATTTTTCGTCAAGGCGAAAAAAGCTGCAGGAGCGAGTTTCGTGGCGTGCTGGCGTGCTGCTGGATTGTTGGATTGCTGACATTGCAGCAGCATGACCACAGCAAATCTGCAATTTCAGCGCAGAAATTCAAAGAGGGCTTTTGTTTGCTGCTCTCTGTTCTGTCCGATGACATACTCGAGGCATTGGCTGCCATTTCGTCTCGTGACGCACAAAAGGCAAATTCAAGAATCGTCTCTCGACGCGCGATGCCCAAGCTCCAACCCCAAAAAAAAAAAGAAAAAAAAAAAAAAAAAAAAAAAAGCTCACTCGACTCTCATCGACATCCTTCCGACCATCCGAGCTCACCACGAGGTTGAACAGCTGTACCGCAGTCCCGCTTGCTCTAGCCGAGCGAAATGCAAAGACTGTTAGATCGTCTCCACCGGCTCGGCCTCATTCCCGGCGTCTTTCTTTTTCGCTTTTCTTCGGGATTCTGAGCTCCGCATTCGGATCGGCTCAACCAATGGTGAGCACGGACAGCTGCTTCGACTGACCGAGGACGACGTCCGTTCCTCTACACCATCATCGTGTTGTCAACGAGATCACTGCCAAGACACAATGCTCCCAACAACGACACAGCAAGGTGCCGTCTACACCGACGAGAAGCGTCCTGCTCAGCGCTCGACCCACAAGCCCAAGATGGGAGCATCAGCCAAGTGGACCGCCATCCTCGCCATGGTGCTGGGAGCCGTCGCGCTCAGCTTCCTGTCGCTCGACACTGCCGCCTCGAACTCCGTCAACGACAGCCTGTGGAAGCTCGCCCACTCGTTCCAAGCCGACACTCCAGCTCGACTCGCTGCCACCTGTCCCCAGCAGGACCCGTACGACCTCAAGGACGGTCTCGCCGGTCTCGACCGCGACCTGCTCGTCTCGAGACTCAGCAAGGCCGTGCAGATCGACACCACCGTCGGCGACGAGTGGCCGGATCCCAACAATGTCCCGGAGCAGTGGCAGGCCTTCCCCAAGTTTGCCCAGTGGCTCAAGAGCGAGTTCCCGCGCGTGCACGACAAGCTCGAGCTGGAAAACGTGCACCAGCACGGTCTGCTCTACACCTGGAAGGGCGCCGACGACTCGCTCAAGCCGCTGCTCATGATGTCGCACCAGGATGTGGTTCCTGTCAACCAGGGCACGTTGGACCAGTGGCGATACCCGCCGTTTAGCGGATTCATCGACGAGGAGACCGACGTCGTGTGGGGGCGTGGCTCGACCGACTGCAAGGCCTGGCTCGTCAGTCTGCTCTCCTCGGTTGAGGAGCTTCTCGCCAACGACTGGGTGCCCAAACGCACCATCCTCTTCAGCTTTGGCTTTGACGAGGAGTCGGGCGGAAAGCAAGGCGCCGGTTGGCTCGCCAAGCGCGTCGAGGAGATCTGGGGCCGCGACAGCATCGCCATGATCATCGACGAGGGCAACCCGGTGCTGTCTGCATCCGACAGCATGGGTCCCGGCATCAACGTCGCTCTGCCAGGTATCGCTGAAAAGGGCTCGGTCGATATCGCCGTCACTGTTGAATCTGCTGGCGGTCATTCGTCCCAGGCTGGCGCGCATACCTCGATCGGGCTTCTGGCTCGCATTGTTACGCAGCTCGAAGACAAGCGCGACCGCTTGGACGAGACCAAGATCAGCGGTCCACAGCTCGAGTTCCTCCAGTGCGTCCGCGAGGGTCCGCGCATCCCCGCGCCGCTTCGCACCGCGCTCAAGGATCTCGAGTGGGCGTCCAAGTCTTCCTTTGAGCACCTCGGCGTCTATGCGGCCTTGCAGAGCGCGCTGCCGAGCTCGTTCACCTCGTTGGTGCTGCAGCCCGTCAATGCCTGGTCGCATCGCCGTCGCCAGCGTCGCATCAAGCAGGCCAAGCAGCGCGTCGTCCACGCCATGCCTCCAGTGCTACAGACGCAGTTCATCACCACGACTGCCGTCGACATCATCCAAGGTGGTGTCAAGTTCAACGCGCTTCCCGAGAGCGCCACCGCGTACGTCGACCATCGCATCGCCATCACGAGCAGCTTTAACGAGCTCAAGCAGCATTATATCGATGTGCTCTCGTCCGTGGCGCAGCAGTACAACATGGCGATGGAGGCGTTCGGCGAGCATGTGCTCAACGCCAGCTCGCCTGTGGGTGCGTCCAAGCTGACGATCAACGAGGCGCGCAGTGCGCTCGAGCCGGCGCCGTGGACGCCACTCGAGGGCGAGCAGGCTAAGCCGTGGAAGCTGTTTTCGCAGCTCGTGCGTTCGGTCTGGGTCGGCGAGGACGGCGAACCTGTCACGGTGGCGCCGTCGATCATGCAAGGTAACACCGATACGCGCTACTACCACAACCTCACGCACAACATCATCCGCTTTGGGCCGTCGAGCATCAAGCCGGACAAGACCGGCTTGGGCACGCTCACGGGTGTTCACACGGTCAACGAGCATTACCCCATCCAAGGTCTGGCGGATGCGACGAACTTTTACACCGCTCTCTTCCGCGCTGTCAGCGTCGAGGAATTTTGAAAGCTGCAGTAGCGGTCAAAGATGTGGCAGTTCGTCGATATTATGTTTTCTAGGATTAGCAATGTCATCATATTCCTTTTCTTGGGTCTTCAGTCTTGTCTACAGTGTATACATCGTCACCAAATGTACATGTGAAGTGAGCGGCAGCTGCAAGAGAGGGTTTCCTGGCAACCCGATCCAAACTCAGCCGCTGAACGCCGCCTTGAAGTTGTCAAACATCTGACGGTACACGTCGTCGCGCGCCTTGACCGACTCGGGCACGAGCGGCATCTTGTCCCACGCATGCTCCTCCTTCTCGACGCTGACAAACGTGATGCTCTTGTCCTTCTCCTTTTCCGCCAGCTCGGCGAAGTACTTTTTCGCGGTCGAGTGGAGCAGGTCGAGGTCGCCGCAAGCGATGAAGACGCGGTTGGGGAAGCGCTCGGTGTCGAGGCCACGGATGCGGAACTTGGCCTCCCTGCGCGTCGCGAGGATGGGCACGTAGCTGTTGTTGAATAGCTTCACCAGGCCGGGCTCGAGATGCAGGCCGCTTCGGGGCTCGTAGGGCATGGGCTTCGGGGGCGGGGCGGGTGCGACGTCGACGGGCGGGTAGAGCGCCGAGATGGCGCGGATCTTGCTTGGGCCGTAGAAGTTGCCTGCGTACAGCGCGAACGCTGCACCGGCGCTGAAGCCGGACAGCGCCACCCTGCTCACATCGAAGCGCTGCGCCTGCGACAGCACCCAGCCCACCGCATCCTCGGCGTCATCGTGACCCGAAGGGTACGGGTACTCGGGCCCCTTGCGGTAGTCGCAGTCGAGCACGACGCAGCCGAGCGCGCGGACCGCCTGCACGACGTACTCGCGGTCCTCGCCCCAGCTCGGAATCACGTATCCACTCCCGTGCCAGTTGACGATCACAGGCAGCTTGGCGGACGCAGCCGCATCCGCGGGACGGTACAGATCGACGCCGATAAAGCGTCCCTTGTCGCGAGAGGGGATCTGGAACGTCTCGCGAACAATGCCCGCGGGCAAAGGTCGATTGCGCAGGTAGTGCTGCGTGCCCCGCTTCAGATACACAATCGTCCGTACCAACGTGGCGGTGAGCTTGAGATACCAGTAGTACGGCGAGAAGATGCTGTGGCCCATTGTGTCGACGGCGAATGAAGTCTATTTTCTGTAAGGGTTTTGGTCAAGGTGGTGGTGGGCGCGAAGGCGAACAAAGGATCGGCGTCAAGGTGGGAGGTGGAAGCCGAATTCTCGAGTGCGGAACGGGATCCGGAATCGAAGGCCCCGAGATGGCGTCGTGATCGAATTGGGCGGCAACTTGACTGCATACGCTTGCACGCCTATCTTGCAAGCGGAAAACGCGGGGTGCTGACACTTGCAACGCAATAACTACGCTCGTAACGGAGGACCGGAAAGCGCTTTCATATGATCTGTCGAGACGAGCAAAAGTAACACCTCCGTAAAAGCAGAGAGCATCCCCGATCTACCAAAGCGAGATCACCGATGCTAAATCGAGCATCTTCCTCTTGCTCACCTTTTGACAGCATGTCAACGCCCGCGCACAAACGTAGCCCCGCGGCTGCTACAGTCTACTCGCGCGAAACAAATACTGCGTTATGTGAATAGTTCACTAATTGAATGCAAATGCTCAGTTCCAAAATTGGGTGGTGGGTGTTATTCACAGATTCCATCTCCTGAATATTGAATCCAATTTGGCAGTCCCAAAAGTGAATAAATCACATGACAATCATGTGACATAACAAATTTTTGAATACAATTTGTAATCGAAATACAAAATATTTTGAATACAGTGTGATCGAGCTTTGGGAGCTTCCAAGTGTCGGGCTTGAGTCAGGTTCCTGACCCACCAGTCCCACCAAACTTCATATCGACTTCATTTCATAACCACCATCATCACACCAACTTCATTTCATAAATGCTGAGGACCTAATCAAAACAGCTCAAAACCACCTTGCAACAACGGCTTGAAATTGCCAAATACTGCAAAGCAAATCCCGCTGCACACCACAAACAAATCCAACAATGGTGGTATGAAAAGTACAATACAACCATCTCACAGCTGACCCTGTCCCAAATTCTTGGGACTGTTCCGGCCTCCTGGAACCACCCAACCAACCAATCACATCGCACAAACACCCGTACCAGCCGAAACTCGGTCCTCGAAGATGCATTGTATCAGTGGTTATGCATAAATCAGGCACAGATAACAATCACAAATGAAATGCTACAAACAAAAGCATGCCAACTTGCAGCAAACCCCACACTCAAAGGCCGCCTATCACCGCTGTCATACAGTGCTGGATGGCTTGAGTGCTTCAAAAAGCACTATTCGATAGCTTCTAGAAGCAAACATGGCAAAGCAAGCTCTTGCCTGGATATTACACCCAATCAAGTTGATCAAATCAAGAATACAATCTCGCAATACAAACCAGAAGACATATACAACATGGATGAAACCGGCCTATTCTTTCAGCTGCAAGGTACACGTGCTCTGACTAGGTTTCAGGTACTAAACAACCCAAAGACCACATTACAATTGTATTGTGCTGCAATGCCGACAGTTCCGATAAGCTTCTGATGTGGGTTATCAGAAAAGCTAATAAGCCATGTGCTTTTAAAGCTGTAAACCTTATTCAACTTCCAGTGACTTACTGGGCCAATAAGAAGGCTTGGATGACTTCCTTGCTCTTTTGTGATTGGCTGCAGTGGCTTGATCATCAAGTTAATCGCTGGATCTTGCTATTATTAGATAACTTTGCAGGGCACGATGCTTTGGATATGCAGCTTGTGCATATCCGGATAACCTTATTACCACTGAATACAACCTTGAAGCTTCAACCATTAGATGCTGGCATTATATGGGCTTTCAAAACTCATTATTGGCATCTATTTGGCCTTCAGTTACTGCAGGAGCTCGACTCGGAAATGTCAAACAGTGCAGATTTGAAGATTGGCAACTTATTGAATGCCATGTACCTTGCAGCGGAAGCTGGGATAAGGTTACACCAATCACAATCTCAAACTGCTACAAACACACAGGAATCATCAACCAAGAACTCGGTACAATAGACCAAGAACTCGGCACAATACAACAACAACTAAGCGAACTTCAAATCACATTACCAAGGGTGTTCTGGATGGATATCAACAGCTTATCAAATCATCCAATGGAAGCTTCTAGAAGCTTGGGGATTCATCTCACTGATGCCAATATCATTGATATGGTTACCATCGATGATCCCAAAGATCCCGATGACATTTCTGAAGACCCTGACAGCCCAGAAGCCACAACCTTAACCTTAATCAGCTCAAATGTTGCCATCCAGTACTGCCTGGCACTACAAAACTTTGTATTACACAAGCTAAAGGACGATAATCAAGCATGTGACCATGGTAAGGCTTTGTATAAGCTCATTACAACCATTTGCACTGACCAACTTCATTTGGCACAGCAATCAAGCCTCGATTAAGAAACCTAACATTTATCCGATTTATAATCCAACATTAATTCGTTGTGTAAATAATTCGCTTACTGAATACAATTTCGCTCACCCAGCCGATATTCATTTAGTGCAAGTTGACTGTATTGTCTTTCAAGAAGGCCCTTGTTGTGAAAATAGCCGATGCGCGATAGGCTAGTTTTCAGGGCCCGCCACATGCGTGCTTCTGCTCAGAACATTCGACACCGGAGACGAAAACAGGGCTTAGTAGCTCAAGAGACCTCGACGACGATGTCCAGCACATCACAGTCGGGCCCATGATTCTCATCGACGTGCCTTTGCCAATAGAGATCAAATGGACTCTTTTGTGGCCAGGTTTCAATGACGATAGCATGTGGGATGACATCTTGGTCGCTGGCTCTTGGCGACCACAGCTTCTTGATTGCTTACTGTCTATAAAGATCGATTCGGGTAGAAGTGGAGCTTCACAACAGCAGGTCTTATGCGATGGCAAGCTGTGCAGTATGTGACGTGAGGTTGCACGACGAAACACAAATCAGAGTTCCGCAAGACGTTTGCTGTCGTTTTTGTGCAGTGGAAGGTGCAAACAGAGCAGGTCTACCATCGGGGCACAAGTCCACGGGCCTTGCCAAGCTCTGCCAAGTTCTGCCCAACTCTGCGGCGCTCGCTTCTTTGCTCGCTTCGAGAAACCTAGACTGCAAACTGCGAAGCGTCGGAGCTGCGACGTTTCTTTCCCGTTTCACCGTGTCTGGCACCGTTCCGGGTCCCTGGTCCTTCTTCAGCTCAGTGTGCTTCCAATCAGGGACGACCAACATCTGCCCCTGAACCCAAAACACACACACACACTTCCCGCAGGCTGGCTGCCTTCCTTGCGACGTCTCAACCTGCGGAGCTCGTTCCTCCCGCCTGCTGCAAAACCACTTTAGAATGTTCCGCCGCCTCCTCGCGACGCAACTAAACTGCATCTCGCTGCAAGGATGTCCTCTCACGCTGTCGCATTGGCGCATCGGACTTCGCACGACTGCATCCCTTGTACGTCTTACAGTCAACTCTCGTTAAACGAATATCAATGGGACCAGGCACATTGTATTCAATATTCGGGAGACGGGTTTTATGATTGAAATATTCACGTAACGCAGTATTTGTTTCGTGCGAGTAGACTGTATCTGGACTAGATCCTCCGCGAACGGATTCCGAAGCTTTGTTTTTGAGGGGTGCCTGCAGTCGCTAGTCCCGTATCCTTGAGCATAGCTTCTGGGCTGTGATGCCTGCTCACGGATCGACTTGCCTGTTCCAATGTCGAATGACATCCGCACAAGCGTCCTTCCTCTTGGCAATCAGAAGCCCCTGTCGTCGTCGTTCCGCCAAACTTGATTCATATATAGCTCAGTAGCCCACGTCCGTATCTGTTCTCCCCTCCTTGTCCTCATTGCGCCAGCCTGTCCTTTCTTCGAATCACTTTCCTGTTTCAGCGCGCCACTCCTTTGCACACGATCGAACATCTTGCCACATCACAACATGCTGCAATTGCTTCTCCTCGCCGCCATGGCTGGAAGCGCCCTTGCCGGCGACTTTACCGTCAAGATCCAGCCCAGGCAGGCTAGCTCATATCCACCCGGCTTTGCAGTGCCCACAGCCAATCAGACACCAGCCGAGTGGCTCAACGCTCTCGATGCTGCCGTCGCCGCGGGCAAGATCCCCAACATCGCCCCCGCCATGAATCAAGGTGGCAGCCCCGTCTACGCCAACAATGCCGGCTTTGATCCCAACACTTGCTCGTGGACCGTCACCAAATGCGTGTCGAAGAACGACATTGTCAATGCGCCGCCTAATGCGATTGCCATTGGCTTTGACGACGGTCCCACGGCAAACAGCGGCGACCTGTTCAACTTCCTCAGCGCCAACAACCAGTCTGCGACACACTTCATGATCGGGTCCAATGTGCTCTCGTACCCGCACCAGTTTGCTCAGGCTGTGCGACAGGGCAACCAGCACTTTGCCGTTCACACGTGGTCGCATCAGCTGTGCACCACGCTCACCAACCAGCAGCTGGTCGCCGAGCTCGGCTGGACGATGCAGATCATCGCCGACAAGAGCGGCGGCTACATCCCCAAGTTCTGGCGTGCGCCTCAGGGTGACATTGACAACCGCGTACGTGCGATCGCCGAAGAGATCTTCGGCCTCACCAACGTGCTGTGGAACCACGACACCAACGACTGGTGTCTCAACGATCAGGGGGGCAGCTCATGCCCTAACGAGGTTCCTGGCAAGGACCTGGCTTCGGTGACGGCCGCTGCACAGGCCGGCATCAACGGTCCCAAGAACAACGGTCTCATTATGCTAGAGCACGAGCTGACGCACGCCTCGATCGGGGTGTTCAAAGCGTACTACCCGAGCTTGGACAGCTTGGGCTGGATCAAGAACAACGTCGCTGACGTGTTCAGCATGCCGTGGTACAAGAACGCCTGGGACGACTCGGCGCCTCCTCAGAACGGCACCGTCCTGCAAACCTTCCAGCTGGGTGCCGATCCTGCCGGTGATAGCCGCGCTTCCTCGACTTCCGCAGCGTCGAGCTCGACAAGCGTTTCTAGCTCGGCTTCGTCTTCGTCAACAGCTGCGACACAGCCCACGAATGCGATCAAGCAGGGAATCACCTCGAGCGGCGCCGCTGTCTTTGCTCCTGCCTCGCTGAGCGTTGCTGGTCTTGCAGCTGTTGCTGCCCTCGCGGCGAGCTTGATGTGAGCGTAGAGTACAGACCCTACACCGTGCCACAGCGCCTGCCGAGTAGTTTTCGCGGCGCTTTCCATGGACACTTTCTTTCTGCACCATGGATACATGTAATACATTATACCCCTTTCGCTCAATGCACACCTCCTGAACGCAGACCTGCTTTGCCTGTGAACAGTATGTCAAATCAAGGTCGATCTCGAAGAATCCGCGAGAACGTCTGTCACCTTGTCGACGTCGGAAAAATGTTTCAGATTGTTAGAGTAGGCTAAGATTCAGAGAGAATGCAGGCGCCGAAGCTTGGATCAACAACGCGTCTCGCGAAGGCTTCGAGAGAAAAGGCAACCCGATCTTCACGTGATCGTCGATTTTTGAGTCTTCGCAAAAGTGCGTCTTTTTGTTTCTCAGCTTTTGCCTGTGCGTCACCTTTCTTTCCTCAGCACCTTCATCACTCGCTCTCACCTGATCATCACCTGGCTGCAGCAACACGATTCAGCAACCGCCTCTCTGCAACGAATGCAGTCGTCCTGATCGAGGCAGCTGCGCCATCCCAATCACGGCGCTTACCCGCGCGAGCCACGTCTACTTGGTCGAATAGCGATTGCGCTCTTCACGCACAACAAAGATGCCGCTGCCATATACACCCTACAAGCTGGCATCAGCATCGCTAGCGGCGTCCGCATCTCCCGCAGCCAGCCACAGCAGGGATGAAGATGCTATCGCTGTCCCCACTCCTCAGCATCCAGGTGTCGACACCGAACCCGAACCCATCAACGTGGCTCACCATCACGCCGTAGATGCTCGTCTCTACTTTCCTTCATCCTCACTCAACGCTTTCGACGGCGGATACGTCCTGGCCCGCGTTGTAGCAGGTGGTCGCGAGCTGCAACTGCTCTGGTCGACGCTTGAAGATCAGAATGCCGCTGCGGGCTCTTCGTCTCAAGCGCTGGCGTCGAAGCAGCACACCTTTTCAGCATCGCTCAGCCCAAAGCTAGCATCGGAACCAGCACGCACTTTTCTCTTCCCAGCGCCGCTGCTTCCCGGTTTGGGCTTGTTCGCCGATCCAACTTCCAGCCGCCTTTTTGTGATCGCAGTCACTACGACCGGCTACCTCTACCGACTCGTCTTCTCTGCGCCTCACCTCTTCCACGACTCACAACTGGCATCTGACTGGTCATCCGAGTACCGCATTCAGCACATTGCCTCGTCAGACTCTGTCCTCACTGCCTCGATCCGTGGCGCCGCAAATGCAGCCCAGCTCTACGTCGTCGATTCCGGGCTTGCCCTCGTTACATGCGCTGATGGCACCATCGTCAAACTCAGCCGCTCCCTCTCTGGCTCCAGAGACGCCAACGATGGCGCATGGAAGGAGACCGTGCTCCGACCAACCTCGTTCCTCTCCGGTGTCTCTCGTTTCTTTGGCAGATCTAACGCCATCTCTGATTCCGAATCTTCTCCCACCTACGCCCTCTCCCTCGACGTCTTCCCCGGCGAAGTCGGCAATGCCATGGCGTTCGCTGCCAGTCGCGACCGCAAATTGCGAGTATGGAATCTATTGACCGACTCGTGCATCCGCACCATCGACCTTCCTCTGCAGATGGACTCAGCGGCATCCAACGACAAGCAACTGGTCGTTGCCGAGGATGACGCTTCGGAAGCGTCCGAGACACAGGCCTACTTTAGCACGGTATCAAGACCCTTTATCAAGGTGTTCACACCCGGATCCGATGACAAGGACGGCTATGCTCTCTACGTACTCGCCTACATCCCAGCCTCGCCTCCCTCTGGCAACTTTTTCGCATTGTACGGCGTCGAGCTTGAAGACACCAAGGGCTCGTCCGGCGGACTGGGCGAGGTGACGCTCTTGTGGCAGAAGCGCTGCGATGCCGAAACGCGCGGCCGCAATGTCGAGCTTCGTGACGTCGTTTTCACCCCGCAAGGCGAGAGCGGAGACGGCTGGGTCATGTGGGCGCTCTGGGATGCTGGCGCTGGCCCGATCCTCAAACATGCCAAGGTTGGCGTCGAAACTGCCAACCCCGACGAGAGCTCGATGAGCATCCGCTCTGTCGCTGAAGACCTGTCCAAGGACGATTGGAGAACAGTCTCTTCAGAACGCGTCTACAGACCTCTGCACGGCGAAGCCTTGGAGGCGACGCTCGAAGCGACAAAGGAGGTGATTGACGCTGCCGACATCTTCCTCGACCGCGTGCTCGAGCCTGGCCGTTTCTCCGAGGCCACGCTGCGACTTGCGCTTTCTACGTACAAGGAAGTCGCCTCGTCTTCTGTCGATCAACCGTCCACCTTGTTCGCAAGTCTCCGAGACCAAGTGGCGTCTGTCGTTGCGAGCGGCTGTCAACTCGAGAACGACCCGCGAACGGGCGGGCCAATGTACGAGAAGCTGTACGCTTCGCGCGTGCGCGAGTGGATGCGCTTCGTCGGGCTTGCAGAGCAGATCGAGACGGCGGCGCGCTGGCCGATCGGGTTGTCGCTGCCAGCGTCGAACTTTGATGGCGAGGCGATCGTGCCTCTGGTGATTGGACGAGACACGATCGCACTGCCGGTCAATGAGGACGAGGCCAGTATCATCGAGCGTCTGCAGCAAACTCTGTTTGCGGCAACCAGCAAACCGCGCTCGGGCACGGCTCTCGCCGCCGACTCGGCCAACGAGGAGCGTGCTTTGCTGATTCATGCAGCGGACTCGCACCCTACGAATATCCTGCCGACGCTGGGTCGAACCTCCGCCACCGTTGCCGAAGTTCTGACGCTGGTCGAATCTGCGTCGGATCTCGCCGCCTGCTTCACTGCTCCCGAGTTGGAAGCGTTTGCGGCGGGTCTGCAGAACTTGCTGTCGGAGCCTCTCACCATTTCCGTCAAAGAGGCCATCGCCGATGTCTGGAGCAACAACTTTGCCTCGCTCGGTAGCGGGGAGGCGAGCGAGATCGTCGCGCGTATCGCCTCTGATCTCGGCGCTAGCCTCGACAGCACCTTGACCGCCATGGCCGTCCTGCTCAGCGAGACCGCCAGCCAAGGCGACGACCTCACTTCAGCAAGCTCCGTGGCTTCAACCGACCTCGGCTCTGCACTAACAGCAGACGCGCTGATCCAGACGCTCGCTTCGCGCCATCGCCTCGCAGTGTCGTTCATGCTACTGCTCACCGCCTTGGCCGCGGAGGACAAGATGGCGGATCTGGTCGAAAACGAAAGCAGGCAGATCGCTGCTGCGCTCAGCATCTTCCAGTCGCTCGGCGCGGCCCTGCAACTGGCACGCACGGATGCCGCCATCCAGGTCGCCGGCAGCGTCAGCAGCGATGCAGCCGAGACCGACTCGATCGTGGCCAAGCTCAACCAGATGTCGGTGGCCGGACGCAAGAGCCGCGAGCTGCACCACTTTGCTGCGCCGACACTGCTGCATCAGTGCGTGCGCGATGAGCTTTTGAGCACGGCGAAGGCTTCCGCACAAACGGGCGCGCTGAGCCTGTCGGTCAAGTGGACGGTGCTCAGCAGCCTTTGGTCGCTCGGGCTGACGGATCTGCGCGAGACGTTGCTAGCAGGAGCCAAGCCGTTGCTGCCCTACCTTACGGATCGACACACGTCTGTGGCGTTTGCCATCCTGGTGCAAGGCTATCCGTTGGCGGCCGAGACGCTGCTGACCAGCTTCCCGGAGACGCCGGCTGGCGAGTACGTTCGCGCACGCGCGCTCGTCCAGATGCAGAGACTCGACGACGCGAGTGCATCGTTTGACAAGGTGGTCAGCGCGCTCGAACTGCCCAACAGCAGCAGCAGCAGCAGTGGTCGAGATTCGAGCGGGCTCTTTGAACTGCTTCCTTCCTCCGTCGTCATTGCCGAAGGAGAGGAGCGCGTCGCGGCGTACTATCGCCACGTGGCGCTGTTTTTTGAGCCGTTCGAG
>JALCCG010000077.1:0-70321 GCA_023212695.1 Sporisorium sorghi | reverse complement strand
TTTTACGCATCTTTCTAATTTTTTATTTTTTTTTTTTTTTTTTTTTTTTTCCCCCCCCCCCTTTGCCTTTCTAGGCTGCAGTTTCACGCAGAGTCACTTCAGTTGAGAACGGCCCGTCCGCCGACTGAAGCTGAGACGGAGACTAAGGACGCTTTGTTCCTTAGACGCCATCATCCTCCTCACCACCACCAACAACAACATCGTCATCATCACCATCCTTTCTCTCATTCCTTTGCTGTCTCCTTTCGTTCTCTTTCCCACAAGCAGCCGCGCAAAGCACGCTCTTCCTACAGCGTCAACAACACGACCCGGCCTAGAGGATCCCTGAGCCAGGTCGACCGTAGAAGCCTCCCGCTGCGACTATCCCTCAAGAAACGTTCCTCCGCAGAAACCTTGACCACAGCGGCGTGCATCGCGCTGTCAATATCTGCATATCATGGTCGACGTCGTACGCACAAAGTCCAACCTCTTCCGTCCATCACATCGTGCCTCCCCCTCGGTCGAGGCCAACAATGCGGCACAACTAGCCGCTGCCATGCCCCGGCCCTCCAGAGGGGTCGGGCAGTCGGCCTCGGATGCCGCCTCTGCTGCTGAGTTTGCATCCAAGAAATACGTCTGGATCCCAGACCCCAACGTCGGCTACGTCTCCGCTTGGGTCATCAAGGAAGAAGGCGAAAACTCGCTCTGTGCCCTCCAAGATGGCTCCAATCGCACCGTCCCCACCTTCGAGCTCAGCAAGATGAACCCGCCCAAGTTCGACAAGGTTGAAGACATTGCCGATCTTACCTTCCTCAACGAAGCCAGCGTCGTGCACAACTTGCGGCAGAGATATTTCAGCTCGCTCATTTACACCTACTCTGGCCTGTTCTTGGTCGCTGTCAACCCATATCACTCGCTTCCCATCTACACAGACGCCATTGTAGCTGCATACAAGGGCCGCCGCAGAGAGGAGAATGCTCCCCATGTGTTCGCTCTGGCAGACGAGGCCATGCGCAACATGATCGATAACCGCGAGAACCAGAGTCTTCTCATCACCGGAGAGTCGGGTGCCGGCAAGACGGAAAACACCAAAAAAGTCATTCAGTACCTCGCCGCCATTGCTGCCGATCCTGCAGCTCACTCGTCCCAGTCTCCAGGCAATACGTTGACAGCCTCCTCCTCCCGCGAAGTCCTCGACCGCATCAACGGCGTCGAGCCAATTGCGGCCAAACGTCTTGGCCTTCTCGAGCGTCAGATCTTGCAGGCCAACCCCATCCTCGAAGCCTTTGGTAACGCACAGACCATTCGCAACAACAACTCGAGTCGTTTCGGCAAGTTTGTCCGCATCGAGTTCACTTCAGTGGGTGCAATCGCTGGCGCCAACATCGACTGGTACCTCTTGGAAAAGAGCAGAGTCGCCATTCGAAGCGAAAGCGAGCGAAGCTTCCACATCTTCTACCAGCTCCTCCGTGGTGGCGAGCAAGAGCTCAAGCAGAAGCTGCTGCTCACTAGCTCGCCGGATGACTATGCCTATCTCAAAGGCACTCGCAAGGACGTCGAGGGCGTCGATGACAGAGCCGAGTGGAAGCTCTTGCGCGACGCTCTTGATACGGTCGGATTCACTCCCGAAGAGCAGCTCAACCTCTTCCGAGTCGCTGCTGCAATCCTCCAAATCGGAAACATTCAGCTTGCAACCGACCGCTCCGAGCAAGCCAGGATCACTAACATGCCTCAGGTCGAGAAGATCTGCCATGTGCTTGGTCTGCCCGAGCAAGAATTCTCCAAGGCGCTCCTCCGACCGCGTGTCAAGGCTGGTCGCGAATGGGTCACCTCCTCCAGGACCATGCGCCAGGTCTCGGAGGAGATGGCAGCCCTCAGCAAGACCCTTTACGAAAAAGCCTTTGGCTGGCTCGTCGACCGCATCAACAAGGCGCTCGACCGCCCCACCAGCAAGAGCAGCTTCATCGGTGTCCTCGATATCGCCGGTTTCGAGATTTTCGACGTCAACAGCTTTGAGCAGCTCTGCATCAACTACACAAACGAGAAGCTCCAGCAGTTCTTCAACCACCACATGTTTGTGCTCGAGCAAGAAGAGTACGCTCGCGAAAACATCGAGTGGGACTTTGTCAACTTTGGTCTTGACCTGCAGCCCACCATTGACCTCATCGAGTCCACAACGCCCATCGGCATTCTCTCCTGTCTCGACGAAGAGTGCATCATGCCCAAGGCCACCGACTCCACTTTCACCGAAAAGCTCAATCGCATCTGGGGCACCAACAAGGACGGCTCTGCTATTGACGCCGCGGGTGCAGCCATGGCGGCCGAAAAGGGTCTTGCTCACGGTTCCACCAAGTACGCACGTACTCGATTTGCCCAAGGCTTCGTCGTCAAGCACTACGCCGGCGACGTCGAGTATCGCACGGACGGCTGGCTCGACAAGAACAAGGACCCGCTCAACGACAACCTCACCCGTGTCATGTCCGAGTCCACCGACCGCTTCATCGCCTCGCTCTTTGCCGAGTATGCCGAAGTCGACGACGAGACCTCGCTCGCGTCAGCGCCCAAGCGTCGCGTCAAGCGCGGTGCTTTCCGCACCGTCGGTCAGAGGCACAAGGAGCAGCTCAACTCGCTCATGGGCCAGCTTTCCTCCACCCAGCCCCACTTTGTTCGCTGCATCGTCCCCAACCCGGAAAAGAAGCCAGGCAAGATGGACGTGCCGCTCGTGCTCGAGCAGCTGCGTTGCAACGGTGTGCTCGAAGGCATCCGTATCGCACGTCTTGGATACCCAAATCGACTCCTCTTCTCCGAGTTCAGGAACCGCTACGAGGTCTTGACGCCGGGCATCATTCCTCCCGGCTACATGGACGGCCGCAAGGCCTGTCAAAGAATGGTCGAAGCGCTCGAGCTCGACAAATCCACCTTCAAAGTCGGTACTTCCAAGATCTTCTTCAAGGCCGGAGTGCTCGCCGAGATGGAGGAGCGCAGAGACACGCACCTCTACGACATCTTCAGCCGTTTCGGTGCCGCTTGCCGTATGTACACTGCGCGCCGCCAGATGAAGAAGATCCTCAACCGCGCCGCGGCTGTGCGAACGGTGCAGCGCAACGCGCGTCTCTACGTCGAACTGCGCGAATGGCCCTGGTGGCAGCTGTACACGCGTGTCCGACCGCTGTTGACAGCCACCCGCCACAACGAGGAGCTCAAGCGCAAGCAGCTCGAGCTGGCCATGGTCACCGAACGCGCCGAGCGGGACCAGAAGGAGCGCGAGGCGCTCGAGGCGCTCAAGTTCCAGCTTGAGTCCGAAAAGCGCAAGATCGAAGAGCAGCTCGAGTCGGAGCGATCCCTTCTGCTCGACAAGGACCAGCTTCTGGCTCGCTCCAAGGAGCGCGAGTCCGCCCTCGAGGATGACTTGGCAGCGCTCCAAGGCGACGTCGATTTGCTCGAGGGTCAGCTTGAAAAGGCAATTGCAACGCAGAAGGCGACGGAGCAGGCGCACTCGGAGCTCAAGACCGCCTTCGACCAGGCCGCCGACCACCTTTTGCGACTCGAGGCAGAGCAAAAAGCGTGGAAGGACAAGGAAGACACCTTCATGCGCGATCTCAGCAAGCACAGCACCAACGCCGAGCAGTTCCGCTCCGAGCGTCAGGCTTTCGTCGCTGAGAGGGACGAGCTGTCGCGCAAGCTGCAGGAGAAGGAGCAGGACGTCGATCGTGCGCACAAGCGCATGCTCGCTGCAGTGCAGGAGGTCGAGGCCAAGTTGATGGCCGAAGTCAAGGGTCGCGAAGAGGAGCAGAAGCGCGCCCTCCAGCTCGAAGACCAGACGCGCCAATCTACATACCAGCTTTCCGAGCTGCAGCGTCTTGCGTCGAGCCACGAGGCTCGCGTCAAGGACAAGGAGCAGGAGGTCAGCCAACTGCAAAAGCAGGTCTCGGATCTGTCTCGAGAGCGTGAAGCATTGACGAAACAGCTGTCGGATCTCAACCTCAAGCTCGACACGCTCGCCTTTGATGTCAAGTCTGCAAAGGACGAGCACGCCAAGACGAGCGAGTCTAAGGCTGCATTGCAGAAGGAACTGGACGAGACGCGACGCTTGATGGAGGCCAAGAGTTCCGAGGATGTCAAGACCAAAGAGATCCATCGCATGAAGGAGCAAGAGCTGCAGACGCTTCGAGAGCAGATGGCGAGTGTCCAGAAGGAGCTCTCCGAGACCAAGCACTCGAGTCTGGAGCAGATCTCGGCGCTGCGTGCAGAGATTTCGGCGGCTCAGAAAGAAGCCAAGGCTCACGCTGCTGCGCGACAGGACGCCGAAGCGCAGGTGCGAGATGCCGAGGTGCGCGTTCGCGAAGCCGATGCCAGGATCGCTGCCGCTGAAAAGGCCCAGCGCGAGGCGGAAGTGCTGCTGCAAGAAGCGCAAAGCAAGTCTGCCGTCATCAATCGTGGTCTGCAAGAAGCGCTCAAGAACAAGGCCACGCTCGAGAAGCAACTGCAAGCTTCGGCCACCAAGCACCAAGACCTCGAAGACGCCCTCCTGGAGCTCGAGCGAAGCGAAACCAACTGGAAGCACAAAGCAGACCAGGTGGCCGTTGAGCTCAGTGCCGAGTCCAAGCGACGCGAGCTGCTCGAGCAGGCGCACAAGCAAGCCGAACGCAACGCAAACAGCCTGCAGCAGCTGGTGGCGGGTAAGGACAAGGAGATCAGCGGGCTCAAGCACGAGCTCACGCTGGCGCAGCAGGAGATGCGCAAGCTGCAGTCGATGCAGAACAAGACGATCGTCGAGCATGTCCATGTGCTCGAGGAGGCCAAGAAGTACACGGATCGCCAGCTGCAGGATGCGCAGGCCAAGCTGCAGGAGCTTGCGCACTATACCAAGACGCTGGAGAAGAGCAAGACGCGGCTGGTCAACGAGAATGAGGACCTGACGCGCGAGCTGACGCGGCTGCAGCGGGCCAATGGCGGCGGCGCGGTGGCTGCTTCGCCGACGATGAGTAATGGGCTGCGTGGCGCTGTTACTACATACGGCAATGTTGCTCCTTCCGCAGCAGCAAACGGCAGCGAAGCCAAGTCGCTCAAGAAGCTCGAGGACAAGGTTGCCGAGCTGACTGCATCACTTCGACAGGCGCAGCAGCAGCGCGACGAGGCGCTGTCCAACGCACGCCGCAAGGATCTCCAGGCGGACGAGATGATGAGCCGCGCGCGTCGGCAGTACGAGCAGCACGTTCAGGAGCTCGAGCGGCAGCTGAAGAACTCGCAGATCGCGCGCAGCACCACGATGACGAACCTCGAGGAGCTCGTGTTGGCAGGGCACGGGTCTCCGCAGGCCACGGGCGGGGCTAGTGATGGGTTGAGGCACCAGATCTTGGATGAGCTGCGGCGCGGGCACGAGGAGTTGGAGCAGGATATTGCGGCCAAGAGCGATCTGCTGCGCTCGCACAAGGGGACGGCTGTGCAGCCGCCGGCGAGGGGTTCGAGCAGCTACTACGTCTATGGCAACGACGCCAAGCCTGCGCCGCGCAACGGGCACGTCGGCAGCAACGGCAGCAACGGCAGCAGCGCCAGCAGCAGCGGGGCGCAGCACGAGCTCGAAGCCAAGCTAGCCGAAACAACGCGCGCCTACAATGAGTCTCTGGCGGCACAGCGCGCAGCACAAGCGCACATGACGCAACTCGTCACGCAGATCCGCGACCTCCAAGCCGGCCTCGACGAGAGCGAGCTCAAATACGACCACCTCGCCGCCGCGTACCAGAGCCTGATCCAAGAGGCGGGTGTGGACGAAAGCATGATCGACTCGCTCCAGCAGACGCTCGAGAGGTATAAAAGCCAGGCGGATAAGCATATGGAGAACTGGAGGAAGACGACTATGGAGTTGGAGAGGCATACGGCGAGTCTGAGGAGTGTGGGCGGCAGTAGGCGGACGGGCAGTCAGGTGGAGATGCTGGGCAGTCCGACGAGGAGTGCGCTCAGTATGCGCTGAAAGAGAGGTTGGGGACGAGTTCATACACACACATGTACACACAGATTGGTTTTCGGTTTTCGCTTTCGCACTTGTTTCTACTGCGCTTTCCCGTTTCGACAAAGATGAATGACTTGATTCTACACCACCACCCAAAACGTTGTGCGATTGAAACTCTACCGCGCGCACTCTATTCGGACAGCTCGCGATCGAGCAAGCGCTGCAGCGTCGACTGCTTCCACCACGTCTTTTGCGCGTCGAGCGTATCGAACACGTGGTGCTCTTGGATGGCGTACTGCTCGTAGATGTAGTCGCGCGGCATGATTCCATCTGCGTGGCCACCATCGGCATCGCTCCGGCTCTCGAGCGGCGCTGTCGAATCTCCGTCCACCACACCCGCTTCAGCATTGCTCGACGAGACCGAGCCCCGACTGTTCCTCGCGGCATGAACCTCCAACTCGCCCCGCTCGCCCTTCTCCCTCCTCCATATCCCCAACGCCGCCCTACTCTCGCCCCTCAACACACTCACCAACTCCCCCGCATCCGGCACGTACAAGCGCGACTCCAACGTCTGCACCAACCCCAAACACACCCGGTACATCACACTGTCCGTCTCATCCAACAAAACCACATCCCACAACCGCATCACCGTATCTACATCCAACCAGCTCGTCCACAGCGTCGACACCCAGCTGCGCAGCACAACGCGCGACAGCGCCACATTGTGCGCCAGCAGATTGGCGTACACTTTGGGCATCTGGTCGGCAAGGAGGGTTTCGAAGACGCGCTCGAAGCCGCGGATGGCTTTTTCTTTGGGTGCGATGGCGGGGCTACGCGCTGGGGTGGTGAAGGTGGACCGCTGCGTGGGGGCTGGGCTGGCAGCGGTGGGGATGGTGTTGGGTAGTAGGGAGTAGAGCGCTTTGAGCCACGCTTTCGAGTGGAGCAGGTTGAGCAGCGCGATGAACGCCGTGTTGATCGGCATGTTGATCAGTAGCACTGCGGCTAGACTTGCTAGTCCGGGCTGGTAGATGTCGATGCCGCGTCGGGCGTATTCGTCCTGCGGCTCGTTCTCGGGCTGGATGGATGCATCGACCTCGGGAAGCGGGCTTTTGGGCGACAGAGGGCTGCTGGCATGTTGGTGTCGGCTGGCAGCCTTGTCGGCGTCGCCCGCGGCGTCGAGCTCGGCGACCTGCTCCATGCGCACGAGCACAAACGCGCGACAGAGTCGGACGAGGTCCTCGTGCAGCGGCCCATTCGTCTGGAACAGTTTCAAGCTCGGCAGCGTATCCTCGACATCCTGCTCGATCTGGTGCAGCACGCGAGGCGGGATCGCCGCCTCCACCGGCCGGTCCCCACTCCCAGCCGCCTTCTTCTCCGACTGCTCGAGCAAGTTCCGAGGCAGCATCAGCGGATTCCCAATCGCCAACGCCCACACCCGCCCGCGAATACTCGGCGGCGCACCTTTCCACCAGAGCTGCTCCAACTCTGGATCTTTACGCGCTCGAGACCACGACGGCAGGATCTCCTTCTCCCACCGCGCCAGCGCCTCGCGCTGCTCGTCCTGCCGCCGCCGCTTGCGTTCCTGCTCCTCGTCGCGCCGCTTGCGCTCGGCTTCTTTGGCAGCCATCATCATGCGCTCAAAGTCGGCGCGGTGCTTGATCTCTTCCGTCTTGGGTTTGGCGGGGAGGGTGGTCATGCGCGTGCGCGATTCGACGGGGTCGGCGGAGGCTGAGGATGATTTGCGCCGTTTCTTGGCGTCGACTTGGTCGGCTTTGTCGGAGAGACCAGGGGTGGTGGTTGAGGGAGAGGAAGAGCTGTCGCCGTTGGCTGGGGTGGGAGAAGATGACGTGGTGTCGTCGCGTTGGTCGGGCGCCTGTGCGGCATCGGCTGCTGTCAGCTCGTCGGATAGGGAAGTGGCTGCTTTGTTGGGGGAAACAGATGTTTGTGACTCTGCTTGTGCGGCCGTCTTGTGTGGCGATGTGGCCTCTGCTGATGCCGATGCTGAGTCGGGTTGCTGAGGTTCCGTAAGCAGCGGTTGACCCCCTTCGGTAACAGACCGAGGGCTGACGGGAACGTCTGATACGACGCTGATGTTTCCGTGCTCGTCCGAGGCCAGAAGAACCGGAGCGGGTCCGATCGAGGGTCTACTGTTAGGTGCCGCCGAAATGGACGAAGGACCAGGAACAGTTTCCTGCGATGGAACCACGGATGCACGGCGAGACGCGCTCGGGCTAGGAGACGGAGAACGCGCGGGACTGGCAGCTCTGCTCGTCGTCGTACTCCTCCGACCTCGATAGCGACCCTCCACGCTGCGGCTGCCGTTGGTGTCGGCTTGATCCGGGCTCAGAGGCGGGCTGCGCTCGTACTTGGAAAGAGAGGCGCTAGCAGCCAACACCACCGAGTCCTGCTCAGCATCGACGGCGGCTGAGGCAGTGACAGCGCTGGGTGGCGGTTGCACGCTCTGGCTACATACGCTGTCTCGTCGAATCTGCTCCGCTGTTCTTGACGAGCCTGCCAAAGGATTCGTCGGCTCGAGCATCTTTGCGCTGCCGATCGAAGGTTGTTGCTCGGGGGTGTCGAGTGTGATGTCGACAAAGTTGAGATCCGCCTTGTCGATGGTAGTTGGACCGGAGAGCGAATCTGGCTCGTCTTGATGGCCGAAGGAGTGATGCGCTGCAGATGAGCGTGAGCCAAAGCTGAAATCGGGACCGTCTTGGTGCTGCTGGTGCACGGAAATGTCTGCTTCGTCGTCCTCCTCCATGGGTGTGTACAAGGAGGTGGAGGCGAAAGCGTTGGATAGCCCATTTGCTGCGTCATGACTGACATTGTACTTTTGAGGAGGCACAGAGTCGATTCGGCGATGGAAAGAGGAGGAAGCGGCACTGACGGATGCATTTTGTTCGACTTTGGGCGAGGTGGCAAGTGAGATGTCACCATCGTTATCATCATCGCTTGCGTCGGACGCCACCGGCGTCTCTTGCTGAGCTGACTCGCCTTGAGTGCTTTGCGTAGGCTGTGCTGTTGTTGCTGCTGGTGGCTCGTCCACCGTCACAGTCTCTTCTTCCGATCCAGTTGGAGCAGCGACTTGGGCATCTTGGTCGTCTTTCGCGTCGATGCTGGCTTGTCGGGCGTAGTCCGAGGGTTGCGGGATTTCCTCATCGGTCTGCGGCGCGTTGCTGGCATGACCGATAGGCGGGATCACATCCGACGGCATATCGGAGTCATGTGAGGATGCCATCCTGAGCAGCAGTCAACGTCGAGTTTGCGGCTGAAGCAGAGCTGGAGCTCGTTCTCCCGTAACCCTGTCTATCAGGTATCACGCTTTCCGTCGGATGACCCGCCTTTCTTCAGATTCGTGAGACCAGTTGGTGACGATGGAGAGGCGAGATGTGAAGTGTTGCACAAGGGCCGCTCAACGTCTTCATCAAGCTGACACGCATTCTCGTTCGGCGTCACTCGCACCGCCTAATTTTGTGTCTGTGCTTCGTCAGAAAGCGATCTGGACCCTGAATATTTTGGACGCTCATCCTCGCCGCGGCAAACGAGTAAGCAGCACCTCTCTGTGTTCACCATCACCCTGAGCTACAGACCTCTCACACTCTCTGATGTTTTCCTTCGCCAGCGTAGCAGTGATATTTGAGTTGCGCTTCAAGCTTCAACAAACGAGTGCAGCGCCGAACGAGCACCGAAAGTCAAATGAAGTCGAGATTCTGTGATGCACAGGCCTCGACTCAAGCCTTGGCTTGGCGTTTCTGTTCAGGATCGGGTTTTCGGAATGTGACGAATCGGGAGACGGCGTCGCGCTTCGCCCTTCGCTTGCTTGCTTTTCGCAAAGTCGCGCGTCGTGGAGAGTTGAGACAGATTCCTTCGTTCGCTCTTTCCTGCGCTGCGCAGGGGCCTAGAAATTCGAAAAAAAAGAGAGACGAGCAAGGCTCAGCTTTCCGATACTTTCTTCCGCTCATCACCATCATCCGCCCAGTGCTTCAATCTGCTACTTCAACTGCCACCACCATCATCATCTTTTTCCTCAACCTACATCCTCGAGTCTCTCGTTGAGTCTATCCTCCTCGACCTCCCTGCTCGAGGGCATAGAGCAGACGACACTCCCGCTCCTCGACCAATTGCCCGCCAAGCCGTCAAGCATCTCATCAGCGTTCATCGGGCACCTCTGATACATCCCAGTTGTGCTTGCATCGACATCGACGCTATCCGCAGCGTCCCACCGTCAAACTGTTGTCAGCGATCCTTTCCCCTTTCCGACGGAAACCCACTGCGCCCGATCAGTCCAGCACTGGACAATCCGATCCCACCGCTGTATCCTCTTCCAAGACCCTTTTAGCTGCATCCGCCGCCGAAGACCGAGCTGCCGACGACATGCCCGTGACGCCTCGCGGCAGGAGCAGGACTGCCTCCACGAGCGTTTCGCCCTCCAAGTCGAATGGACGCAAGCAAGCTCGAATCGCTTTGGAGATTTCCGACGATGATGACGATGAGATCGTAGAAAAGAACCCCGCAAAGAAGGGCCGCCCGTCCAAGGCCAAGAAGGAGGAGGTCGACGATGATGACGACGATGACGTGGAAGCCGGCGACGAGTACGAGGTTGAGGCCATCCGCTCCCACCGTCCACTCAAAGGTGCAGAAGCTGTAAGTTTAGAGCTACCTCCTTCCGCTTTTCTATTCTCATCCGCACCTTGGCGTCATCTTCAACAGCTAACATTGTAATCCTTTACCGACCGTTTCTCCCACTTGTCTTACGATCACGCCAGTGGAACATGGAGTACCATATCAAGTGGAAGGGGTACCCCGAGGATGAAATGACTTGGGAGCCCGAGACCAACATTCCTCGTCATATGGTTGATCAATACTGGAAGACGCAACCTTCCAAGTCGCAGGCCAAAAAGTTCGAACAGGTCCAGAAGCGCAAGTCGCGCCACGACGACGACGACGAAGACATGGACGACGTCGAGGAAGTCGACGAATCAGAAGACGAGGAGGCCCACACCAAGCCGTCCAGCAGAGGCAAGGCTCAGAATGGGCGTGGTCGAGCAAGTGCAGCATCGTCCAAGAACACCAGCCCCGCCAAGAAAGCGCGCATGTCCATCTCGAGCCGTCGAAGCGCCTCTTCGTCCGTCGACGACGACAACGATGAAGACGACAAGGGCTCGCAGTTGAGCTCCGGCCAACGCGCTCTGGAAAAAGTGCGCAGCCGCTTTTTGGATCACTACATGGACCGCGACGACTGGGAGGATTGCGTCGAGTGCATCGTCAACATGCAGCGCAGCGAGGACGACAGCCGATTGCAGAGCTGGGTGCAGTTCGAAGAGAGCTCCGCGTGGGGCAAGGCCATGAAGAAGATTAAGATGCCTCAAGAGGCGGATGGCCGAGGACCTCGCATCTGGGTCGATAACGAGGTGGTGAATGAACGATGCCCTCAGAAGGTGATCAAGTTTTACTCGCAGCACATCCGGTTTTCTAACCCACGCACGGCGGCACGTTAAGCATCCTCACCCTCGAAAGATGGCTCGAAAGATTGCTCGCTCGAAAGAAAGAAGAGCTCGTCACTGTTCCGCTTCCATGTCGGGCCTCCATGTATCCGTAGCCCATACCTGTTTCCCTGATGCCACAAGAATCTCAAAACACCGTGTACACTGTCCCAATTTCACCCGACAGCAACTGAGCAAACTCGACCTGCAACAAATCCCTCGAAAGCAACACACGGCAGATCGAGCGCACGATGAACACAAAAACACATCAGACAGCCGCACTCGATCGTCGACACTCTCTTCGAGAAAATCATTGAATAATCCATTCACATCGAACACAGGTACAGAGTCGGCCTAGTATTTAGTTGCCGCCGTACTGCTGGTTGTACAGCTGCTCAGCCTGCTGGCGAGCGTGGCGCTTTGCCTCTTCGCGGTCGAGGAAGTCGAGGCCTTTAGTTTCGAAGAGCTTGTCGACTTCGGCGCCTGCGATGCCGGCGAGCATCTCCTTGGCGAATTCGTGCTTGGGGGCTTCGCCGTTGCGCTCCTGGCGCTTTTCGTACTCGCGCATGGCGTAGAAGGCGGCGCCGAAGCCGACGGCCTCGTGCGAGAACTTGGCCTTGTGCTCCTCGGGGTTGCCGTTGTCTGTTGGTTATAGTGGAGAAGAGGGAGCGGAGGGGAGGTTAGTGGGGGGGGGTCAGAGGGTGGAGTAAGGGGAATGAGGGTGGAGTGTACGTACAGACAAAGTCGGCGGCCTCTTCGTGGTTTCCGAATCCGAACATTTTGGAGGGTGTGTGTAAGTTGACGAGGGTGGGTATGTGTTGGGTGTTGGGAGATGTCGTGGTGGAGCGGGAGGATGGTGGAATCGAAGCGGTCGGTATATATGGACTTTCTCGAGCGGCGAGGAGAGCTGCCAGCACACTCGCCTGTCTTCTGAAAGACGAGCAGCGCATGGCCTGTGCCCGACCACAGCCAGGCAGCTGAGAACAACACACACACGCAGCCACAGCCTAGGGCGATCAGACCACGCCGCAAAACGTGCAGCGCCCGGCGGAAAAACACACCCTCTCTCACACAGCTGCACCGCACACTGCCACAGCACAGAAGTGTTGGTCTACACTCGTTAGCGTTGAGGCTGTGTGTGTGGTGGGGAGAAAGGGGCACGGCGAATGGGGGCCGTGCGCTGTGTCTCTCGCTCCAGAAGCTCTTCTTGACAGCACTCCGCCCGCCGGCCTGTCTGCTGAAAATAAGACGCGAGGGCTTCTCTCGGCTCTTGGCCCGCTGTTCGGTCACCTGTGCGTGAGATCTGGCTCGCCGAGGAGTCTCCCCATTCGCCCTTTGAATTGAGCTGAGCCACACACCGCCGTTGCCTTTCAACTCCTTCTGCAGCAAGCAAGTGCTGGTCCGACAGAAGCGAATGCTCTAGACCTTTTCCTGACGCCCAATGAGAAAGGCTCTTTGCTGCTTGAAAGCTGGGCCGTGTCTCGTGTGTGACGTCGTTGGAACTCAGACATGCTCCTTCGAAGCAACGTCGCCTTAGAAGGTATCCCGCACAACCGCAAGCCAGCCTGATACGCTCGCTTTGGGACAGCGTTGAGCAACGGCGAAAAGAAGGGACAAGTTACTGCTACTGCAGCTCGTTCGGACCATCGCCGGTGGCGCTCGTCTTCCCGCCAACAAGACGGCTGTGTCAACGAAGCTGCATCGCCCACTCGGGGCGGTCAAGGCACGGACAGAAGAGGGCAAGAGCGGGGATCAGAAAGAGGTTGGTTGGTAGATACGCCGACGCACCAAAAACAGAAACAAGTTCCGCCGGTTGCTCAGCTTCTCTGCCGAATCCAACTCTCCCGCTGGCTCGCTTGCACGCTTGCTTTCAGCTTTGCAGCTCGCCATCTTTCTGCGTAGCGTTTGCCCTCAGCCCGTACGCTGTTGGGAAGCATCTAGCAAACGGAATGCTGTGTCGGCGATCTTGCGATTGCGCGTGAGGGCTGTTCACGATCTAGATTGGCTGAAGAGGGCGGATCGACACGGATCGGCTAGGGCTGGATCCCGATACGATTGGATCTTCCACTTCACGCTATCACAGACGATGCCTTGCAACACACACAGAATGGGTGAAAGAGTAGAAGGCAATGACATTCCATCGCCCTACCGAAGCCGCCTCACAACACTCGCAAAAGCGACCTCACTTGCGCTTGCCACCAGCCTTCTTGGGCGTCGCACCGCTACCGCCGCTATACGCCCTGACCGCGCCCAGCGACGCCTGCCACCACGACACGGTAAGCAGCGATAGCAAGCCGTGCGCGACGCCCGCGACCGCCTCGACCGTCACCCCGCGCTTCGCCAGCAGCTCGGGGAAGGCAAAGTCGACAAAAGGCTCTGCGTTGAGCAGCACGGACGAAGCGACGCCGTGGTAGAGCAGCAGCAGGATTGCAGCGGCCCGCTTGCCAGGCAGGTAATCGGGAAGGCCGTACAGCAGCACACAGACTACCGAGAGCGCCAGCGACAGCGTCGCATACAGCTGCGCGTTTCCAGCACCAGAGGAGAGAACGCAGAGTCAGTACCGTCGAACAGCTCGTTCTGCGGGGAGCAAGGGAAGTGGTGGCGATCTTACCTTGATAATGACGGACATGGTGTTGGTGATCTCGTCCTTGAACTGCAAGCCGCGCGTAAAGAAGAGCGCAACGAATGAAAGAGGTCCTTCGAGCGCCGCGTGCAGCAGCCAGATGATGTTGAGCGCAGAAAACACGCTCACCCCGCCACTCTGGGGCGAGGCAAAGGCCGTCTGTGGATGCGCCATCGTTGAATCTCGTCGTAGCCGTGCCGCTAAAATCGATGATGATGATGGAGAAGAGGAAGGAGAGGTGTAGAGGCCGGTCACGCGAGGTGGGAATGCTGGCCAGCTTCCAACCCAAAACTTCTAATTATCTTTCTCGGTTGTTTCGGCGCACGTTGATCCGTGCCAATCAGGCGTCTCAGAGATAAAGTTTCGCCGTGGGGTGGCGGTCTTCTTAGGGACAGCTCTAACACCAGCGCCTTTTTTTTTCCGCGTTCGTCGTCTTTTCTCGACCATCTTTTCTCGGCCAGCTTTCGTAGAGCCCTGATCTATCCTTGCAATGCGGCTGAGGCCTCGAGATGTCTTCAGATGCTGCTCTAGTCATCTGCTGTTGCTATGAAGTTCTAAAATACAGGCCCTTTCTCTATGAGAGCCGCTGCCGTAACAGGGCTAGACGCTCTGCAGCAGTGTGCCCGTTCCAAAGCTCCTTGCCCTCGCGAACGTCAAACGACGGCAAGCCAAGCTGCTCGATGACGAGCGAAGCAGACACCGCACCGTGCATTGCTGCCTCCTTCATCCTCGCTGTTGAATCCAGCGCGCTGTCCTGCTCCGTCTGCACGAGATAGGCACTGAAGCCGCCGAGGAACGAGTTGCCTGCGCCCGTCACGTCCTTGATTCGCGATGAGCTTGCGTCGAGGCCCGTCAAACCAGAAGTAGGCGACGCTGACGGCGAATGCCATGCTGGTACGTGGTGAAAGCCAACATCTGCTCGACCTACAACAGAGCCCCAAGCGCTACTGCGGATGCAAATGATCGGCCCAGGTCCGTTAAGCTGCTGTTCCCGCAAATGCGCGGCAAACCCGCCAGCGAGCTTGGAGGTGATGAACTGCAAAATCGTCTCTGAAGACGAGCCCTTGTCCCCAACCGCCTGCTGCAAAACACTCTCCCACTCATCGTGCACACCGAGCAGCTGTGCAGCCTCCTCGTGGTTCGGGCTGAACACCTCCAGCCTCGGCAGCACGCGCAGGCAATCCTGCAGATTCGCAAACACGCACGAATCCGGTATTGGTTCATAAACAAGCTTAGGAAACGGCTCTTCGCTCTTCCCCAGAACTTCATCGATCTGCGCAATGGTCTCGAGCGCGCGCTCCGGCGAGCAAATCAGATGGATCCACTGCGGAAGCTGGGGCGGTGTGCTGGGGCTGCACTGGAGCAGATCGCGCGGCTCGAGCCGAATCTTGGGCGAGAGGTAGTCAAATCCGCGTTGCTCGCCCTTGTAGATGTTGACGGCTCGTGTGGTGCCGTCTGGTCGCGATCTGTAGTGCCACATGGAGGAGGGTTTTTTGGATGGAGAAGGGGTGCGGTTGAACTGGTCAAGCACAGCCTGGACCTGCGGCCTCCAGTCGCTGCCCCGATCGATGATCATCTGGATGTGCGAGGGAGGCAGCCACACTCGGGCGCCGATGGCAAAGTAGCAGCCTCCGCCGCCAATCTGGTCGTCCAGGCCTTTGCTGCCCAGGTCCTGGCCGGTGGTGGGATCGAGGAACTGGAACGTGTCGATGATAAACATGCCCATCGAGGCGAGTTGGATCGGTGGTGAGGCCATGCTTGGCCAGGCGGCGCTGCTCGTCGGAGCGAGCGAGCGAGCGAGCGAGCGAGGATGAGCCTTGTTGAGCACGGTCGAGCCGAGATGCGAACGTCGCTCGTCGAGCTGATAGACACGTGAGAAGGAGTAAAGGGGCTCGACAGGAGAAACGAGTTGAGATTGAGCGAGCGAGCGAACGGGTCCGTGCTTGCGCTTGTCTGTGTGGAGTGAATTTTTTCCGCAGCTTCGGATCGACCTACGGTTTCAGGAAGAACGAGAAGCATCCCACGCCACTGTGTGAGATGGCGATATTGGATGAGAAAGCGCTTCCTCCTCTTCGCTGCTGTCGCAAGTACCGAAGTCCCTGTTGTGTTGGGTCTTCCTTCGATGTCGGCTTCTCCGCACCCCTGTCAGTCGGTTCTCTCTCTCTCTCTCTCTCTCTCTCTCTCTCTGAGCCCCTGTCGCTTGGATGGCGACTTGAGTATGAGCAGCGCCTAGATATCGCTTGTTGAGCTCAATCTTGCCCCTATGACGCCAGCAACCTCGTCTTCACCTGCTGGATAGTGTACCGCCAGAACCTCATCTACGTTTCTTGCTTGGCGTCAGACACTGAAAAAGGCAAGAAGGTAGTGGATGGCGCATGCATGAAATTTCGTTTAAGTTAGGGGCTTCTCAACCAACACGACCCTGCATAATCACAGAATCACGCGTAGAGAGCCACAACTTGTGACTGTAGAGCAGCAGTCAACTTTTTGCACAAAAAAAAAGGGGTTCACGGAAACCAACACGCATTCTCCCTCTTCTACGCAGCATGTGCTTGAGCAGGGTCAAGTAGAGTTGACTGATTGGCTTCGAGACTCTCTCCCCTGACCAGCGTGCACTCCTGAGCTCCTTAGGACAGACCGTCAGCACCGGATCAGCTGCCGACTCCTTCGGTCGTTGTCTTGCGCACGCACGCATTCATCCATCAGAGCTCGCCTTGGTCCCGACTTCATCCTGCTTCTTTTCCACCATCCCGATCATCCTTCTTTCCTTGCTCTTATAACGAACCCACTCACGATCCCATTCACGGCCTCGTAACGACTTCAACGACTCCTTCTCTGAACCTCTTCAACGCTGACCGGCACCATTGTCACGTCAAAAGACGTTGACACCTCATCCGCCCACCTCAGTGTTTCAAATCGCCCGTCATGGCGAATATCGACCCGCCTGCCATCTCTACGCCGTCCCGACCACGCTACTCGCTCAACCCAAAGCGAAGCGGCACATTCACTGCAGCTGCCAATGCTCCCAATGTAGCTGGCTTCAGCCCGGGTGGCCAGGTCTTCGAGGGCTACTCCTACTTGTCGCGCTCTACCTCCATGTCGACTTCGACCAGGTCGCGTCCCAAGGGCTTGCAGAGCAGACCTTCTGACATCACTATGTCTCCCGTACCAGCAGCCAGCCGCAACCTTGTCACTTCGCCCTCCTCGCCGCACATCCATCAAGTCACCGGTTCGCCCGTCTCTACCCCTCTCCAGCACAATGTCGAGCTCCCACAACGCAGCAAAACCATCCATCGCATGCCTAGCTCCATCAGCACGCCCGAGCTGCATTCCATCTCTGCCCATCCATCCCGCTCCGACTCCGAGACTGAACGCTTGGCCGAAGCAGTCGCAAACCTCCCACACAACCCCAAGACGTGGCTGCCTTCGCAAGTCGCCCTCTACCTCACACATGTGCTCGGGCTAGTGCCTCGACCTGTAGTCGAAGACGTGACCGCCTACGTGAGGAGCTCCAGGATGGGCGGCCGCGCTTTCCTCCGCCTCAGCGAAAAGGATCTCGAGCGTCAAGGGCTCAACCTCAAGTGGCGCAAGCTCATGATCGAAGCTGTGCGCAAGCTGCGACGCGACGCGCTTCGTGGTCGCATCTGGGGTTACGAGTCTGGCTCCCTTCGCTGGCCCAAATCGGCGCAGGATCTCGAACGCGAAGAGGCTGAAGGCGACGAGGGCTCGCCAGATGATGACCTCTCTGCTTCTCAAGATCAGGAAGGAGTGGTGCGCAACTCCAAGACGACCAGCAAGCTCACCCTCAAGCGCATGCGCGACAGTCGCAAGGTGAAAGGCATGATTCAAGCTTTCCAGACCTCGCCCGAGAAGGAGCCTGTGCCTTTGGGCAATCTTTCCATTGATGCCGGCTATGGCCAAGGCTACGTTCGTGGCCAGACACAGCACATTCTATCCGAGGCCGAGGAGAAGAAGCTCTCGCTTCGTCGACCGCTGCGTCCGCGCAGGTCCACCGCCGATTTCCCCTGGCTGGAGAATGTCATGGGCACCAAGCAAGAGGACGTCGAGGCGCTCCTTGCGGGACTGTCTGAGCAAGAGACTCAACAACTTGCAAACGAGCTTGGCATCAACAATCTTGAGGATACTGCAGCCGTCACTCGAGCTCTCCAAGACAATCAGGACGACAAGTTCCATCAGCCGCGCGAGGCTTCCGGCGAGAGCGCGGACGACGTCATGCTCCTGCCCACCTTGACACGTCACAGTTCGGTCGACAGCAGCTCGTTCGAAGGCGACACCTCGGTCTCTGAATGCAGTGGCACCGAGAGCGAGGCTGAGTTTGTCCAAGAGGATGACGACGGACGTCGCCTCGTTGCACCCAAGCCTAGGTACGGCGTGCTCGATGAGGACGTGATTCGAGCTATTCTGGCTGACGAAGATGAAGCGGCTGGTGAGGCTGTCCCGGATGAAACAAGTCCCATCAAGAGTCAGCTCGTTCGATCGCATACTACCGCCTCGATCGTGAGGCCGGGTCGTCCGTACCGCGCTTCTCTGTACACAGATGACGAGCTGGCTGCCTTGGATGACGATGTTCTTCATACGAGGACCGAGAGCTCGCGCGAACTTGTCGAGGCCATGCTGTCCTCAGGTCAAACTATCGACGTTGCCACGGCAGACCCTGACTTCGGTACGGCGCGCTTGCGTTCTGCCGAAGAAAAGGCTCGCGACGCGCCTCCCATCCCAGCTTTCGATGACAACTCCTCTCAAGAATCGCAGAAAGAACACCAGCAGCAGGAGCCGCAGTCCAGCAATGCTGCTGCTACCGAGCTCAACAAGGCTGATGACGAATACATCTTCACCCTTCCCGAAACACCGTCCCGCCGAGCCACCGGTTCGATCCGTCGCACTGCCGGCCGCAAAGCCACGTTCGGCAGCAAACGCGGCAAAGCCGTGCTCTCGCTCCTCAACTCGGACACCGAACACAGCGAGCTCTTCGCCTCGCTCCCTGGCGCTTCCATGCTTCGACAGAAATCCGCCACCACCGCTGCAGAGGATGAAGAGGGATGGGGCGGAACGCTGGGCCGCAGCTCGAGCCGCAAGAGTCTAAACAGCGTGTTAAATTCGAGTGTCGCGGCACCGCAGCCGCCGACATTCCGCAAACGTGGACTGGATCGGGTGGCGAGCGAAGCCGAGGGTGAGGCGCTGCATGCCAGGATGGAGATGCTCGAGAAGATGGAGCGGGAGCGCGAAGACGCGGAGGCGCCGATGGACAGGTACGAAGAGACGGTGCTGTCGGAAGAGGGCGTACATGGTGGGATGGAGCGCAAAGTGTCGGTCGAACAGCGTCTTTCGTCGCTGTTTGGTCAAGGTGCCCCTGCTGTGGTTGATTCCGAGACTGTCCCCGTCGACACTGCCGATCTGACTCCGGATGCGCAGGACAAAGACAAGGCTGAGGTGGTCGAGGAAGCTCAGGCTGAAGCTCTTCCGGCTACAACGGTCGAAGAGGTCGCTGCGGTTGAAGACGAGCCTACGGTAGCAGATGCTACGTCCATTACCGAAGTGGACCCTGTGGCAGAGCCTTTGGCGGAACCGGAGCCAGCGACTGAAACGGATCTCCTGGCAGCTGAGGCTGCAGCGGATGAGCCGGTCGACTCCAGCGCCATCAGCAGCTTCTCTGAGCATGATGCACAGGACGCCGTCCCTGTCGAAGCCAATGCTGCCGTGGCTGCTGACGAGACCTCGCCAGCTGTATCTGTCGACGCGCCTGCCACTCTCGAAACCGAACAGCCGCTCGAGGCCGTCCTCGACTCTTCTCCCTCTCCTCCTGCCGCGGTGCCTGAAGCCACACCCTCCACACTCACCACCGACATCTCCTCTCTCTCCTCCGCCGAATCCTCGTCTTCAGAGCCCAAGATGCTCGTCCCACTAACAGTGCTCGAACCGCACCCCTCAGGCACGGGCAGCATCAAGAAACGCTCCATGGTGCTAGTCGATCGCAAACGGTTCGAAAGCCTCGCTCGGCGGATGACGGATCTCGAGTCGCAGCTAGAGTCGCTCGATCCTGCTTCTTCCGGAAAATCTACCACTCGAGGTGGTGGAAGCGGGCTGAGGGACATGTTCGGCCCCCCCTCTGCAGCAGACGACGCCACTGAAGACGCGCAGGTGCTGGACGACATTCTCGCCGCCGCCACGCTCCCTGCCATCGCTCCACGGGAGAAAATCCATCGGTTCGAAGTTCAAGACGACACCACCTCCCCTTCCCCATCCACTGCCACGCGTTCGGGATGGCGCTCGTACCTGGACCCCTCGGCATGGGCGTCGTACCTATCCTCACTGAACCCGTACTACTCCCCCCCACCACGCGCCCCAACCGCGGAAGAGCAGCGCGCAGAAGACGACGAGCTCAGCCTGTACGCGCTCCTCGGCCGGCCCGAGTCGGACCACGAACGCCACTTGCTCAAGATCGGCGCTATCCCCGCGTACATGCTCGGCCTGGGCGCAGGGGTCGGGTTTGTGCTCGTGCGCGAGGTGCTCGGTGCGCGGCACTAGGGTTCGGTGGCGATGCGATCGATGTGGTGGTGGATTTACGGACACTTTGCTTTTGTGACGGTGTAGGTGATGACCAGGGCCTTTTTTTTGGACAATTCATTCGTTGCTTCTTTCTTCATCGTGTGCAGGCTCTGCAGCCCCTCTCTTGATCGTGTGTACACTCTCCTCAAATCGCGTGCGATACAGCATCGAGAAGATTCTTCGAGGATCAGATTACAGTGGTCAGAGAACGACAACTTTTTCAGGCTGACGAAAGTCAAAAGAGGAGCAACAAAAACTACAAAGACAAAGGACGCAGGGTGGGCAACGTGGCGTCGACTCGGGTGGGGAGCAAGGGTCAGATGAACAGCGAGAGCCATTTCGGGGGTGCGTCAAGCGAAGGGTTTTTAGTTGGGGATGCGGTCGTAGCTCCAGATGCGGGCGTTGAAGTCGCCGCTTCCCGTGGCCAACAGTCCACCCGCTGGGCTGAGGTTGATGGCAATAACAGAATTCTTGTGGCCTTGCAGCACAAACTGAGCCTGTGCGGTTTTGGGGTCCCAGAACTGCACGCCTCTGTCCTTCGACCCACTTGCGACCCACTGGCCGTCGGGGCTGCACGACACGCTGAGCACGTAGTCCTTATGCCCCACGAACGTCGTTGCGCAATTGGCGTGGCCGCCCTTCTCCTCCGCCCTGTTCTCCTGCACCGCCTTCGCCGTCCCCGCCAGGTCCCACAGCTTGAGCGTCTTGTCCAGACTGCCCGAAACCAGCGACTTGCCGTCCGGCGCAAAGCTCACGGAATAGATCGAGTCCTTGTGGCTCTTGAGCCGCTCGAGCTGCTTGCCCGTCTGCGCGTCCCACACGCGCACGAGCGTGTCCAGCGCCCCCGCTGCCACCAACCGGTTGTCCGACGAAATACTCACCGACGTCACCCCCGCCTCGCTCGGCCCATGCTCCAACCCAGGCGACGTGTACAGCGTATGCAGCAGCTGGCCGTTCTCCACATCCCAAATTCGCACCGTCTTGTCCCCAGACCCCGAAGCGATGATTCGACCGTCCTTCGAGTAGTCGAGCGAATAGATCTCTTGCTTGTGCCCCGAAAACAGATGCTTCACCTTCTTCTTGCCAATGTCCCAGATGCGGATCTGCCGGTCCTCCGCACCCGTAGCCAAGCACTTCCCGTCGGGGCTGAAGCACACACTGCGGATGTACAAATCACCTTTGGAGTTGGCCGACTGGTCCGTCAGAACGCACGTCTTTGCTCCGGTTTTTGTATCGAAGATCTGCGCCGACTTGTTGCACCCCGTCGCGAGGTACTTGCCGTCCGCCGAGAAGCGCACGCAGCATACGACGCTCTCGTGCAGGAACGTGTGGACGAGGTTGACGTCGAGACTGCGCTTGACCTTGGGGTTGAAGATGGCGAGCCAATCGGGTCCTTCCTTTTTGAGGTCCTTGGGGATCTCGTCTGGGTCCATGTCGCCCAAGCTGGCGAGCGAGACGTTGCCCGCAGCGGCAGCGGCGGCGCCGGGCGAGTCGGCACCGGGAAGCGGCTCGCCGGGCACGCCGCGCTCGCGATCCCGAGCGTCGCGGTGGGGCATGTCGCGGCTGTACGAGGCGGACGGCGGAAGAGGCGGTGCGCCGTGCGGCGACTGCGCAGGACCGGGGCCCAGAGGAGGACCGCCGCCACGCTGCAGATCCCTGTCCCACTTATCGTCACGAGGAGGCACGCCTCGATCGCGCTGCTCCTCCTTCTTGATCCAGTCGCGTTCTCGCTCGGCGCCCGGGCTGGGAGGACCGCTGTAGTGCGAACCAGGTCCGTCGACACGCATGCGTTTCGAGTCCTTGCCGACGGGAGTCGGGCCGCGAATTGGGTCGCCGCGCTCGCGGTCAAAACCGTTGGGGCCACGTCCGTACTCAGAACCAGGACCGCCGGCGCCGGGAGCACCGTTGCCGTTGTGACCGAACATGCCTGCCGAGCCTGCACCGCCAGGACCAGCGGAAGGAGGCGGCCCACCAGCGGAGGCGATGGGCAATGGACCGGATGCAGCCGAAGCGGGGAGGTGAGGTGGACCGCTCATGGGACCGGATGCTGGCGCTGCGCCGTGCTCTGAGGACAAGCCTCTGGAGTCGAGGATGCTGCGAAGACGTTTGACTTCTTCCTCGTATCTGTTGGTGGTCGGAAACAAAAGGCGAGAAAGTCAGACTGGGATGTGCTGGTGCTGCAGAGCGAGTTGGCGCTGGGTAAAAACTTACTGTTGGATGATCTGAGTGTGACGCTTCTCGAGCTCGTAAAAGTGATTTTGCATCATGTTGACTTCGCTGACTTGTTGTGTGACTGCATGATCGTAAAGAAGAGTAAGAGTCAGTACACGACTTGAACATTGAAAGTAGAAAACTTGCTTTGAGGAAGAAAACGTACCTCTGTGTTCCATCTCGTCGCGTTGCGCCTTGAATTGTGCTGTGTCGTTGCCGAGCAGGTCGAATTCGTGACGAACAAAGTCGAGGAGGTCTGCGAGTCTAGCTGAGCTGGTATGAGGCGCACCAGCGGGAGGAACCGCACCGGGTGGACCAGCAGCAGCGCCAGGAGGACCGGTTGGAGCAGGACCACCTGGGCCGCCGGCTACAGGGCCACCTGGATGCGGACCTTGCTGGGCTGCTGCCGCTGCAGCAGCTGCGGCGGCGGCTGCGGCTGCCTGAGAAGGACCAGCTCCCCCTGGACCGGGAGGAGGTGGACCAGAGGGAGGACCTTGGGAGCCGGCGGAAGGAACAATGGAGCGATGGTTGTACATTTTGGGCGGTGGAGCTGATACAGGGGCAAAAGTTCAGAGCCGATGTGTGTTGAACGAGTCGATAAGTGGATCCTCTCGATAGCTAGGGCGAAGCTAGATAGGACGCTTGAGCAAGACGACGGCGAGGTGAAGATTGTGAGCGATGCGGAGCTGCCAAGGATCCAGGAGTTGGGCGATCAGAAGTTGCAGGCTCGAGGTGCAGTCGAGAGATAGAGATGCCAAGCCCGTCAAAGGTGATGATGAGATGTCGAATCCAGAATGGTGGATGGTGCGTGCGCGCGCTGAAGTGTCGACTTGAGACACGCGACAGACGACAAGAGGGTGGATGGAGTCGCGGCCTCTGACGACGCAGCTTTTGGAGGTGGTGGTGGTTGAGATGAAGAAAGGTGGGGAGGAGGAGGAGGATCGAGATGGAGTGAATGATATAGTTGAAGAGCGAGGATGATGATGATGATGATGATGATGGATGGAGACGAAACGAAAACGAGATCGAGACGTGGAAGAGAGGAAAAGCCGGATTGCTGATAGGAGATTCAAAAGCAGCCAAAGTGCGGAAGCAGCCAAAAGCACAGAGCAGAACAGCCGCGCCCCGGAAGTTGGGAGATGCGACGAGAGACACGCGCTCAAAATCGCAATTTCCAACTCACAGCGGTGACAGAGTGAAGAAAAAAAGAAAAGAAAAGAAGCTGCGACGACGACGTTTCGGTCGCTTGTCAACGAATGAGAGCGGCTTTTGTTGCTGCATCTGCATCTCCAAATTGGATTTTAATTTGTTTAAGTTAAAAAAAAAAAAAATAGACATTGCCTGCACACGCAGCTCTTCTGCCGGGAGATGAGCAAGCGGAGAAATGCAAAAGACGAAAAGAAAAAAGTGTTTAAAATTGACGGTGGTCATGGCCTGTGACGGCGGGACGCGCACAGAGAGAGAGGAGAAAAAGCGATCTCGTGGAAGCAGCTTTGGCGACGCTCGCTGCCAGGCCTCGCTGCGCCTACGCCGCGCAGGTCGGCAAAAAATAAAATAAAAATGGATTGCTCGTTCTTGCGGTAGCGGGAGGTCCAAGCATCTCGACTTGGCTCGCTTGCCATTTTTCATTTTTTGTGAGATCGTCGACGTAGACATTTTTGTTGACAGAAAAAGCCAGCTCGGATCTCGGATTTGGCTTCTGCTTTTTTTTTTCTGCTCAAGGACTGCAAAATTTGAGAATTTTCTCTCCTCCGCAAGTCCATCAAGCCTCACCATCTATCCACTCACTGCACCACTGCTTCATACCACTTGCGAATCACACCAGCTTCGAAACGAGAGGACAATCAGTAGTAGTAGCAACAGCAGGTCTAGCGACGGAACCACTCCGAACCATCGCCCAGCATGCCTCGTATCCCTACCGCCAAGCTCGCCAAAAAGGGCGCCGCCGGCTCCCAACGTCATAACCCCCTTCCACAACAGCTGCAGGAAGACCAGCTCACATCCAAATTCGGTCTCGTCTCCGCACCCGGTAGGAGATCCAAAAAGGCAGCAGCCAAGCCTCAGTCTGCGTCGGATGACGAGGAGGACCAGAAGCAGTATGCCGCTCCCAAAGGCATGGTCATTGGAGGAAAAGCAGGTGGGAGCAGCAACAAGGAGAAGAAGTACATCGACCCCAAACTGTCCAGAAACATTCTTCGACTCGCGCGTCAGCAGCAAGAGGAGATCGAGCGCGAGGAGTTGGAGCTGCAGAACCCTTCTTCTGCGACATCGGCGGCGGCGGGTGCTTCGAGCTCTGCTTCCAACGGCTTGACGACACGCGATGGGCCAAGAGCATCGGCATCGGCATCAGCCATGCCTGACGACTCGGACGAGGAGGAGGCAGACCTGGACGACTTGGGAGAGCTGGATGACGACGAGGCAGAGATAGGCGCTAACGGCTGGAACTCGTACGATGCCAACCTCGAGATCGACCCATCAGACCGAGCGCTTCTTGACAAGTTCGAGGCAGAGCACCGAGGTGACGAGGAGGCCGAGCACGATGCTCCTATGGGTGGCGCAGCAGGCTTTGGCGGTCGAGGCAACAAGACGCTCGCCGACCTCATTCTGGAAAAGATCGAAGCGGCTGAAGCTGCAGGTGACGGCCCTTCGCAACAGGAACTCGAAGAGCGAAGGATGCCGCCTGGCATCAACCCCAAAGTGATCGAAGTGTATCGCAAGGTGGGCGAGCTCCTCTCGCGCTACAAATCCGGTCCACTCCCCAAGGCATTCAAGATTGTGCCTTCGCTGCCAGCGTGGGAGTCGATCCTGTACATCACCGACCCAGCCTCGTGGACCCCACACGCCACCCTCGCTGCGGTCCGCATTTTCGTCTCCACCATGAAGGCCGACCAGATGCAGCGCTTCTACGAGCTCGTGCTGCTCGACAAGGTGCGCGACGAGATCCAGGACGACGGCAAGGTCTCGTACCAAACATACGAAGCCATGAAAAAGGCCATCTACAAGCCCGCGGCCTTCTTCAAGGGCTTCCTCTTCCCCATGTGCGAATCTGGCACACTCACACTCAAGGAAGCCGCCATCGTCTCGTCAGTTCTCGCGAAAGTATCCATCCCCGTGCTGCACTCGGCAGCCGCGCTGCTGCGCCTGGCAGAGATGGAGTACTCGGGCCCGACGTCGCTCTTCATCCGCGTGCTGCTCGACAAAAAGTACGCGCTACCGTACAAGGTGGTCGACTCGCTCGTGTTCCACTACCTGCGCTTTGCCGAGCCCAACTCCGGCGTCGAGCTCGACAAGATCACGCGCGAGAGACGCATGCCCGTGCTCTGGCACCAGAGCATGCTTGTGTTCGCTCAGAGGTACAAGCAGGACCTCACGCCTGATCAGAAGTCGGCGCTGCTCGATTTGCTGCGTGTGCAGAAGCACGAAGGCATCTCGCCCGAGGTCAGGAGAGAGCTGCTCACGGCTACGGCGAGAGGCGAGATGCTCGAAGAGCCCGTCGATGACGATGATGACATGATGTCGGTCTAGTGTGGTGTTGTTTCTGTCACTTTCTCTTGCAACTTAGACATGGTCGCTTTCAGTTCCCGACGTCATCCAGTGTGAGATGAAAATGTGCTTGCTGTTGATTGCCGTTGTTGTACATGCTTGCAGCCCAGATGTATGTCGCCTCAAACGTGCGCACTGCTACAAGAGTGAATCCATCCTGCTGAGCACATTGAGCACCGCCGCAATGCACTCGAACATGAATGCATCCCCCTCCTGATCGAGCTCCTTCTGCAATGCTTTCGCGAGCTCTTGCACCGATGCTCCCACATTGCCCTCCTCGTACGCGCGTTCGTTGAGCATTGAACCTTCACCAATCCTCGCCCCGCCATTCGCTTTTGCCCTAGGTCCGTTGGACGACAGCGATGTCGGCACGCCAGCAGCGCCAAATGCACCGGAGCCGCCACCGACCCCACCGCCTGTGAGACCGGAGCTAGGCGCCATGGGCCAATTTGCAAACTCTTCCAAGATGTCGTCCGCCTTCTGGAACGCCGATTCGCGTGCTTCATAGGACAAATGGTTGAGGGCGTTTTCGAGCACGTTGGCCGAGAAGGAGCAGCAGAGGAGGCAGAGCGCACGTGTCACGCGCAATGCCACCGGTCGCCCACTCGACGACGCATCCTCCTTGTAGAACGTATTCGCATGTACCGTTGGCGAGGTCGACGTGAGAAGCGTGAGCACGCGCCGCAAGACGGCGTCCTTGCAGCTCGAGTCGTTGAGTGGATGCGTGGCCATGTCGAACAGCAGGAAGTTGCGCTTCTCGGTGCGCAGGATGCCCTTGTCCACCAGACCTTTCGCCAAGCGTTCGCGCACCTGCTTGAGCTGATACCCGATCTTCATGACATTCCACGTCTCGCCGCTCATCAGATCCACCCATTGCCCCACAGACATGCGGTCGCTCGCCTTGATCATCTTGAGCGCCTCGTCCAACAACACCTCGCCCGTCATCTTGCCGTCGATCACGTCCACCATTCTCTCGGTCAAGCTGAACCGCTTACGCATGGGATCCTTGGTGACGGCAATCCGACGACGCAGCGCGAGCTCGATAAGGATGCACCCGCGTAGCGTATACGAGATGTTGTCGTTCCAAAACGACAAGTAGCCCTGCCGGTCCTTGAGACCGAGCAGCAGGATCTCCTCCATGAGCGTCAGGCGTGGATTCTCGCCAATCTCCTTTTCGTCGTTCAAGTCGCGCGGATCGTATGCGACCCGATGCCCTGTGGACTCGTCGTAGGTGGTTACGGATCCTGTTGCTGAGCGGGATCCGTAGGCGGACGACGCGATGCCAGCGGGGTTGCGAGACGATGTCGGTGTTGAGCTGCCACCGAGCGCGGGTGAGCCGGTGCGTGAGGGGGTAAAGTCGCCATCGTCGATGCGATTGGAGGAGGTGCTGGGGCCTGCTGAAGTTGAAGCAGCTCCCGCTCCTCTACGCCTCTGAAGGCCGCTGCTATGCGTCGACGCCATGCTGTCCAGAAGATGCGGGTGTGGGTGCTGACCGTTCGACGAGGGTGCGAACCTCGAGTATCTCCTCCCGCTTAGCTTCAGGATGATTCGAGTCGAGAGGAGAGCAAGTGTTGCTGTGGAGAAGCGAATGAGATCGAGTTCGCTTCGCTTGCTTATGGTTGGAAGATGTGTCTCGCTCGGTGTCGCTGCTGTTGCCCCTTTTGCTTTTTCTCGCTCTTTGCTTGCAACTCTCTCTTGGCGTGCTGCCCAATGCGTTTCTGGTGAGTTCCCACGCGACTTACTCTGCTTTTGTCGGCCGTATTACGCTTACTTTTTGCGAAATTGGACCCTCTTTTTCGTTCTTCTTGCTCCACAAAATGATTTTTTGGACTTTTTTTTGGAAGCAAAAAGCATCCCCGATGATGAGGTGCTGAGCATTCTTCCTCTCCATCACCACCATCATCAGCGCGAGTCAGCCGACGCTCTAGTAGTGCGACCAGGACCTTCTGTAAGGAAGAGCGGCTGCTTTTATCTCTCGCGGCTCAAGGCCATGCCCGCTAAGAAGCGGCCGGCGCCGTCATCATCCTCCAGCTCAAAACATCCAGCCACGGCTGATCCCGCTAACGGGCAAGGGCCAAATTGGAAGAAGCGCAAGCAGGAGCGTGCGCATACAGCCCGTTTCATCCAGACACAGACCGCCTCGACAGCAGCATCGTCCTCAGCCAGCAGCTCACGCACCGTCTCCAAAGCTTCGACCCCCGTTCCTGCTGCCACCGCCTCGAATCTACCCACCAGCGTCGAGCTCGAGTCGCTTGTCTCTTCGCGCGCCTTCCAAATCCGCAGCTTCCTCCGTTCCATCAAGTCGGCCAAGTCAGCGACCACAACGAGGGCATGGCAGCTTCTACCACGCCATGCACGCCGGCGCGCTGCGTCGCACAACCTCCTCCGGCTCCCATCTCGGTTGCGGTCTAAAGCACTCGCAGAACTGCGCAGCAGCACCACCCAGGCGCGCACTCGCTCCGACATCCGCAAACGTCTGCCCAGCCATGGTGTCGTTCGAGCCACGCTCAGGCGCAAGAAGCTCGCGGACAGGGCGTCTCATCCGCGGAGGCGGTGGCTCGAAACGCATCTCTGGCACGCTAAGCGGTTCAGGATGACGACCGAGAAGGGTAAGGGCAAGGAGAGGGACCAGGGCAACGAGTATGGCAGATGGGGCTTTGTGCTGCCGGAGACGACCATGATGAAGAGCCACCGTGCGAGCTGGAGGAGTGCGCGTGAGTTCGTCACGGTGCACGATGCAAGCTATTCTTCGGTGTTTCGGGTCGGTGCTCGTATCGCTACCGCTGCTCTTGCGGACGGAGACGGGGCCGAGGCGAAGCTGCTCAAGCATTTGCGAGACAGTCTCAGCAGAGCAGGCTTTGTCGAAGCTGCTCGACTTGGTGCCAGCCAGGCATCCACATCGACTCGTGTCCTCGACACCGTTCTCACACAAAGCAAAGCAGATTCGCCCAACCAGGCGACTTCACAATCCGCCGCACTGGCACCGGCGCGCATCGTCTTGCTACCAGGCACTCGTCGATTCTCGACCTTGTCAACACAGCGAGACACGACGTACTCGTATCACTACAAGGAGGCTTTGATCTTTGCCCATCCCGCAGCGGATCTCCACATGCGCCGTGCCCTCAAGGCAGCCGGAGTTGTCATGGTCGACGAGAGAAAGAACGCGCTTTTCGACCTCGAAACAGCCAGCGCAGACAACGTCGAAAGTTACGCCTTTCAACTGGACTCGGCACCCGATCCGTGGCTCGCAGCAGGAGGCAAGGACAGCTCTCTCTCCAAACTCGAAAAGAAACGCAGAAGACAAGCGGGTCGTGCAGCAAGTGCAAAGGCTTCTTTAAAGGAGGCGAAGCAGAGAACGGACGTCGAAGTTACAGACGATTCGATGCTGCTCGACGACAAGGCGCAGTTGATGCGAAAGCAGGGCTTCAACATCTTTGAGCTGGTCGGGCCTCGTGCGGCTTCGCTTTTGCAAGCCGTGTTGCGAGTGTCGCATGGAGACAGCCAACAGGCCGACGAGAATCACCTGCGACAACTTTTGAGCAAGCAGCAGGGTGCAGACACGTCGATGATCCAAGTGCAAGTCAACGATCCACGTCTGTCGTACCCTCCAAAGCTCAAGGCGCTCCCCACCGATGCAGGCGCATCTTCCAAGCCAACAAATGACGCTTCCACGAACGACTTCTTCTGGATCGGTGCCAACCCGCCTCGCTTCAGCAAGGGCGAAATCGACTCGCGACGAGCTCGCAACGTCGTACCCGGAGCGCGCCTGCAGCCCGAGTCGCGTGACGACACGGTGCCAGTCGTTGTGATTCGCGACCAGCTCGTGCAGAAACCCACAATCGAGCGCTTCACCCTGATCGTCCCTCGCGGCTGGGGCACGGCCTTCATCCTGTCGCTCGTCGCCACGCATCAGTCCGGCGCATCCAACGGAGCAAGGGTGCTGGGTCAGCACCAGCTCAACCACCAGCGACTCGAGCTGGCCGCGCTTTCTTCGTCGGGAGCCGCACTGAACCAAAAACCCAAGGCGGACCTGCTCAGCTATCCGCGCAACTGGCTCGGTACACAGGCTCATGCGGTTAGTGAGAGGGAGGCTGCGGTCGTGAGGCAGGAAGAGTGGAGCAAGAGGCCGAAAGGTAAGAGGTCAGAATACGTGTTTCCTTCGCACAAGGAGTGGATCGCTTTCCAACAGACGAGCACGCCAGATCGAGTCCAGGCGAAACTGGCGCACGATCGAACGGGCGTAGCGAGGCCGTATCCGTTCGGTGGGTCGCATATGTGGGAGTGGATGGTCGGCAACTCGGAGAGGCTGTTTGGTGGCAAGGAATTTGCGGAGACAGGCGGCGACTTGGCGCAGGCGTGGCTGGTCGCGTCGGTTGGGGTGGCAGACACGCTGAAGATTGAGACGGCGCTTTCAGCCTCACATCTCTCCTCGGCCATGGTCTCTATCAAGCTACACGCCGTTCGCAAAGGAACAGTGATGCCGCTGAGCAGCCTGATGCTCGCGCCCACGTTCGAAGACCACCTCAGCTGGGTGCACCACCTGGACCCGGTCGACCACCCCGCCGCGGTCGCCAATCGCATCACCACCGCCTCGGCCAAGTTGGACAAGCAGCATCTCAAAAGCCTCATCGAACGGCGACGCGAGATCATGCAGCTCGGACGCAGCGCTCCACCCTCTCACCTGACGCACGCCAAGCACATCGCTGCTGCGGACAACGTATGGAGCCACTATATCCGCACTGCCGCCGACCCAGAGGAGATGCACGACCGCAGCGCGGACTGGAACCACGCCGTCGGCACTGTTCTGGACGGCGACTACTCGCTGGGCAACGGCAGAGGGTTCGGTGTGGGTGCGGTCACGCTGCGCGCGTGGATGGAGCTGCAAGAGCGAGAGCGCAGGTTGGCGGAGATGAAGGGTGAGGGGGAAGAGAAGGGGAGAAGGAGAGCGAGGAATCCGGTGGAGACGACGTGTCTGCTGCTGATGCGCGAGCCGGGCACCGACGTTGTGCGTGCGGTCAGTGCGAGGTCTATACCCTTGGTATGAGTGGGGACGCCCACACAAAAGCAATGTGAGCTGGCGTTTCAGTCTATGCGTGATATTGTTCTTCTCTTCGTCGTGACACTGTTGAACGCTTCTGATGCTAAGCCACCTCATGTTGAGCTTTCCGCAGCCTCCGCCAACCCCTCGCCCTGCAGCTGCCGTATCCGCTCCTCCCTCCTTACGCGCCTCTCCTCCAACTTCTGCTGGATATACTCGTCCTTCCACTTTTCGATCTCCTTCTCACTCGCAACAATGCCCTTCCTTCCCAACTCTGCACGCGCGCGGCTGCGCACCATGTTCTCCTCGGAGCGCTGCTGCGACTCGTGGCTGAGCAGCACCGTGTCTGCGCCCACGACGAAGCCGAAGATGGTGAAGCCGGAGGTGATGAAGCCTTTGAGTGCGAGGGTTTGGCGTCGGAAGCCGGGGAAGAGATGGTGCGCCATGAAGCAGCTGGATGCGCCGAGGGCTGTGTATAGCAGGGCGCCTTTTATCGCTGCGTTCTAGAGAGGGCGAAGCAGGAGGGTATAGTTGGGAGTGGGGAAGAGGGTCAGTGCATTATAGCGGCAGTATGAGGGGTGCGGAAGCAGACTTACGCGCTGAAGCTCGTACGCCGATTCAATCTGCGTCTCGCGATGGCGTATGCGTTTGGGCGCGGATCCCAACGACGACGTGCTGAGTGCTGACAGGGGCGCATCGCTCGAGTTTGATGACTGGTCCGACATTGCTATAGTCGAGAGCTCGCTCTCCGTTAGGTTGGAAGAAACGAAGATCGATGGTTCTCCTCGGATCTGCTATAAGTTGGGCAAGAAGAACTGGTTTGCTCCATCACCGCCTTGTGGAGGCATGAGTGTCAAATCGGAATCTGGTCGGTGCAGGTTGCTGACGTAAGCCTGACATTGTTCAAAAGCTTTATCTTGGATCTCAGGGTTCAGAATTTTTAGTTGAAACTTTTTCGCGCCTCGGCTCTCTCGCCTGGACGCGGTGAGAAGATTGCGCAGAAACGGCGGTGGCGGTGAACCCTTCTTTTTTTTTTTTTTTTTTTTTTTTTTTTTTTTTTTTTTGTGTTAAAAAACTTTTTTGTTTTTTTGGTAAACCTTTTTCGCGCCCCGGTTCTCTCCCCTGGGGGTGGTGAAAATGTTGCGAAGAAAGGGCGGTGGGGGGCAACCCTTTTTTTTTTTTTTTTTTTTTTTTTTTTTTTTTTTTCGCTGGCTAAAAAAGCTTTGTGCTGCTTGTCGAGATTGCGCAGCGATACAGATCCTCACTCCTTACTTCCCGCTTCCTCCTCACCTCACCCATACTTTCGACGACATTGAAACGGATCAACAACACCGATTCGGGGTAGTCGCAAATCTCAAGCCATTCCAACCTCTTTCCGTTCCCCGCTCCCTACACACGCTGTACAGCATGCCGCAGATCAACCCCAACTCGACGTCAGCTGCGGCGGACGAGGCGCTGCGCAACACGTTCCAGATCGTACACGCCTTCCTGGCCGAACACGCTCCGCAGGCGGCGCAGCAGCTCGCTGCTACTCTGCCCGACTCGCCCGCTCCGCCTAGGACACTCGCTTCTGCGTTGATCGACCACGTTCGCAACTCGCCAAGACGTTCGTGGCCCGGTCTCGTGGCTCAAGCGGCCTCGTCACCCACCCCGATGGACGAGGATGATTCGGATTCGGATTCGGACTCAGACTCGTCGTCGGATTCGGACAGCTCGGACTCGGACTCGGACTCGGATTCCGACTCGGACAGCAGCAGCAGTAGCAGCAGTAGCAGCGACGATGACGACAGCGACAGCGACTGTGACAGCGATGACAGCGACGATGACGACGAAGACGACAAGAAGCTCAAGGCTTCCAAGCACGACGAGCCGCACCAGGACACCGAAGCTGCTTCTTCCACTGTCGTCTCTGACTCGCAGGACGAGGCCGAGGCTGAGCTGCCCAGCAAGGGCATCGCCACTCCTACCCGCGCTTCCTCTGTGGGCGCCTCGACGTCGGCCGCTGCTACCACCAACAAGCGCAAGCGTGCGGCTTCTGCTTCTGAAGCCTCGGACTCTGACTCGAGCTCGAGCTCGGATGACAGCGACGATGACAGCAGCGACAGCAGTAGTGATGATGGAGACGACAGCGACGACGATTCCAGTGACTCGGAGGAGAGTGACAGCGATAGCGATGATGATGATGACGAGGAGAAGGACAAAGTTACGCTCGAGAAGGTCGAGGTGGTAGTCAAGGAGGCTGCTGGTTCGGATTCGGACGACTCGGACTCGGACTCGGACGATTCCGATTCTTCTGACTCGTCTGACTCGTCTGATTCCGACTCGGATTCCGATTCCGACGAATCTTCGAGTGACGAGGAGATGGAGGCTGTTGCTACAACGACCACTACCACTGCTGCTGCCAATGGTGATGGTGACGATGACGACTCGTCTGACTCGAGTTCTGACTCGGGATCTGACTCGGATTCCAGCGACAGCTCATCTTCATCTTCCGACTCTGGATCGGACAGCGACAGCTCTTCTTCCGACTCTTCCTCCTCCTCCTCATCGAGCAGCTCGTCGTCCAGCAGCTCGCCTTCCCCCAAAGGCCCTCCTGCCAAGCGTCAAAAAGTTGCCTCGCCTCCCGCCACGCCGACCCCTGCACCTATCACATCCACCTCCACCCTCGCATCGACGCCCTCGCAACAGCAGCAATCTGCTGGACGCGGCCGAAACAACGCCTCGGCTCAAAACACACCCTTCCAGCGCGTCAAGGCGGACCAGGTGACATATCTGCACGAGGGCATGAAGGACATGTCGTACGCTGGCAAGGCAGGCGTCTCGGGCGACGAGTACGGCGCGCGTGCCAGCCGCGATCTCATCGTCACGCGTGGCAAAGGCTTCACCAAGGAGAAGAACAAGAAGAAGCGCGGCTCGTACAGGGGTGGCGCGATCGATGTGTACGGCTCGCACTCGATCAAGTTTGATGACGATGATTAGACGTGCTGCGGCGCAATGCAGTTTGCTTTTTCTCACGCAATGCGGATTTTGACAGACACTTGGATTGGATCGCAGAACGCACTTGTGTTTGAACGCAGCGAGTGGATTGCGTGTGAGTGAGTGCGTGGCTGTACGGACGGTGCGTGCCAGAGGTGAATTCAGAGCTTGCCGAGTCTTGAGGCGCCATCGAGGCGGATGTACGAGCCGTTCTGTGCGCACCGAGACAACATCGAGTCAAAAAAAAAAAAAAAAAAAAAAAAAAAAAAAGTCAGCCTGTGCCCCCTAAACAAACGACTTCGATCTTCCATCGCAACTCTACTTACCAGCATTGGATTCTCCACCACACTCTGTACAGCAAGCGCGAACTCCTCAGGCTTACCAAACCTAGCCGGGAACTCGCACGTCTTCAAAATCGCCTCCCTCGCCCTTTTCGGCAGTGCGCTCATCATCGGCGTCTCGAACAGCGTCGGCACCAGCGTCATGACTCTGATCCCGTACCACGCCAGATCCCTTGCCATGGGCAGTGTCAAGCTGAGCACGCCGCCTTTACTCGCCGCGTAGCCGCACTGACCCGTTTGGCCTTCGAGCGCGGCGGCGGAGGCGGTGTTGATGATCACGCCCACATCATCGCTCGTTTCCGTGGGGCGGGGGATGGGTTTGGGCAGGTCCCGGACCAACCTTGCCGCGGTTAGGCGGTTGACGTTGAATGTTCCAATGAGGTTGATCTCGACCGTGGTGCGGAAGGTGTCCAAGTCGAACGGCTCGCCCGAGGCGTTGAGTGTTTTGCCCGCCATCCCGACTCCGCCGCAGTTGACACAGCCGCCGACGCGGATGGTGGGCCACAACGCGTCCGTGCCGGAAATGGCGGTGGATACGGCGGACTCGGAGCAGATGTCGACTTCGAACGCCGCCGCGCGCTTGCTGCCGTCCCGGTTCAAGGTGTTGGCCAAGGCTTGCCCGGCGTCGAGCTGCAGATCCATGATGGAGACGTAGCCGCCGAGCGCGTGCAGGTGCGCGGCTGTCGCGGCGCCCAGGCCGGACGCTCCGCCCGTGACGTAGAATACGCGGTCTTTGATCTGCATTTTGAGCGAGGTGAGTGTGGTGTGGATGTGGATTGGAGCTGCAAAGTGGAAGGAGAAAGAAAGAAGAGGTGGTGGTGGATGATGGATAAGAAAAAGGAAGATGCGGGGTGCAGTGTGAAAACAGAGCCCCGCACAAGCGCGAAGCCTTCGTCGGCCTGGCAAGGCACGACTCTGAGAAATTCGGCTAGTTATTCGAAAATCCGCTCGACCCGGCAACGCACTAACGATATGCGCTCTTCGACACCTCTATCGCCTCTCCACCACGTAACCACGTCGACATGCCACAACGTAACCACATCGACATGCCACTCAAGCCATCCATTTCTTCTCTCACTCGCTGCTTCTCACACTTGCAGAGCCACCACACACTCGAAGAGGGAGAGAAAAGACTGAGTATTTTTGAGGGAGAAAAGAGAGAGATTAATTGGGAAACAGAAGAGCTAAGTACAGCCAGAGGCGAACATGCCCAGCCATACAGACGTTGAAGAAAAAAAAAAAGGGAAGATCTACACAAGACGATGAGAAGAATCATTCAAGACGATCGAGCAAACACAAGGCGGAGCGCGCAACGCTTACTGCGCAGGCTCGTAGTCCTGCTGCTTGCCGCCGTCAGCATCGCCGCCAGTCTTGCCGCCGTCAGCATCGCCGCCAGTCTTGCTGTCGGCAAGGAAGTTGGCCGACTTGCCGTAACCGTCGTCAGTGCCGTCACCCCACTTGCCATAACCGCCGTCAGTGCCCCGGTTGGGGATGTTGTCGCCGTCAGAGTTGTCACTGCTGTCAGGCTCGTGGCCGTTCTGCGAGCCAGCACCAGCACCACCGTTGTAAGCGCCACCAGGGTAAGTGCCCTGACCATCGTCGGCACCACCGTTCTGCTTGTTCTTCTCGCAGTTGGCGTCCTTCTGGTCAGCGTCGCCGTTGCTGCCATCGTCGTAGGGCGACTTGCTGCCGTTGCTACCGCCCTGGTCAGCATCACCGTTCTTGCTGCCATCGTCGTAGGGCGACTTGCTGCCGTTGCTACCGCCCTGGTCAGCATCACCGTTCTTGCTGCCGTCGTAAGGGTAGTTCTGGCTGTTGTCGCCATCCTGCTGGCCGGGGTAGTTCTGGCTGTTGTCGCCATCCTGCTGGCCGGGGTAGTTCTGGCTGTTGTCGCCATCCTGCTGGCCGGGGTAGTTCTGGCTGTTGTCGCCATCCTGCTGACCGGGGTAGTTCTGGCTGTTGTCGCCGTTCTTGTCCTCGTCCTCGTCCTCACAGTCGTTGTCAGGCTGAGGCTGCTGCTGGTCAGGCTGAGGCTGCTGCTGGTCAGGCTGAGGCCACTCCAAGCCATCGTTCGAGCCAGGCTGGGGCTGCTGCTGGTCAGGCTGAGGCTGCTGCTGGTCAGGCTGAGGCTGCTGCTGGTCAGGCTGAGGCCACTCCAAGCCATCGTTCGAGCCAGGCTGGGGCTGCTGCTGCTGAGTACCAGCGGCGCCGCAGCCGAACTTGGCGACGTTGCTGAAGCCCATGTGCATGTAGAAGTCGCAGCTGTTGTTCCAGCCAAAGTCGCACTGCTTGTTGCGGTTGCAAGCGTGGTTCGAGTAGTCCTTGTCGTCCTCGCTGCACTCGTCCTCAGTGCAGCCAGCCTGCTCGGTGACGACGGCGAACGACTTGAGCGCAGAGCAGATCTCCTTGCGCGTAGCGTCCTTGGCGAAGCACGGGGCAGTGTCAAGAACACCACCGCCCTGCTTGGGGAACTTGGGGCAGTTGTCGGGAGAACCACCGTCCACAGAGTTGATAGGGATAGGGCTCTGCGAGAACTCGTCAGGGCTGATGGGCTGCGTGTTGTAGGGCTGAGTCTGGCCGCCGGGCTGCTGAGGCTGGTAGTCCTGCTGCTGAGAGCCGTCCTGAGGCTGAGGCCACTGGTTACCCTGATCCTGGTTGGGCTGGTAGTCCTGCTGCTGAGAGCCGTCCTGAGGCTGAGGCTGCTGACCACTCTGCTGCTGGGCCTTCTCCATCTCCTTCTGCTCACGCTCGTGCTCCTTCTTCAGACGCTTCTTATCCTCCTTCTCCTGACGGTCCTGCTCCTTCTTCTGACGGTCAGCATCCTTCTTCTGACGGTCAGCATCCTTCTTCTGACGGTCAGCATCCTTCTTCTGACGGTCAGCATCCTTCTGCTTCTGGTCCTGGCCGCCGGGCTGCTGAGGCTGGTAGTCCTGCTGCTGAGAGCCGTCCTGAGGCTGAGGCCACTGGTTACCCTGATCCTGGTTGGGCTGGTAGTCCTGCTGCTGCGAGCCGTCCTTATTGTGAGGCCACTGGTTACCACCCTGATCCTGGTTGGGCTGGTAGTCCTGCTGCTGCGAACCGTCCTGAGGCTGAGGCCACTTGTTACCACCCTGGTCGGAGCCGTCGTTCTTGGGCTGGGGCTGGTAATCAGCATCGGTCGAGTCGTCAGCGCCGTAGCCCTCCTTCTTGGTGCCTTCCTCATCGTTCGAGGCCTTGTCGCCCTTCTTGGACTTGTCGCTGTAGTCCTCCTTCTCGGAGCCGCCGTTAGCGGGGTTCTGAGGGTCCGAGATGCTGCCAACGCCATTGTCGGCGTACTTGTCGGTGCTGTAAGCGTCGGCGCCATCGCGGCGGAAGAAGCGGCCGGCGAAGCCGCCCAGACCACCGTTGCGCTTGGCGGCAGCAGCGTCGCGACGCTGCAGGTTCGAGGGGCGCTTGTTGGCCACGGCAGGCGACTTGGCGTCGGCGACCGAGATGGCGGCGCTCACCACAACGAGGAGGGTAACGAAGGAGGCCTGGAACTTCATGGTGACGATGTGTGTCGACTTGAAAGACTTGCCAGAAGCTTCAAGGTGAGGAAGAACAAAGTGCAAGAGACACGAAGAGAGTGTGTGTGTGGTGGAGAGAGAGAGAGAGAAAAGTGGATGAGAAGTTGGGATGAAAAAAGGGGGAGGATAGACCGGTCGACTGGCCTCCTTATATGCTGTTGAGAGGGGGCCAGCTCGAGTCAAGTCGCCCTACAAGAAACGAGCCTCGTCTTTGCAGCACAAACGCAGTGCCCACCGGCTGACTCTAGGGGTGAGAATCGAGACCAGCGCCACTGACACACCGTGTCAAAAAGACAGAGAGCAGGCGGCCACCCGTTCACCCCCATCTCATTTGTGGCCGAAATGCAACGTCGTCGTCAAGAAAAGGACGGGCTTGCAGCGCACAGTGTGGGTATGCTCGGATCAAGGAGGCAACCTCCCCACTTCGGGTGGCACAATGGGTTACACCAACAATGACAAAAGGAGCACCAGCGTGGATGAGTACACCGCCCCCCTGTCCAGCTTCATCGCTCACTAACAAAGGAGGCGATGCCCAAGGTGGGAGAACACCGAGGGCGAGGGGTTTTTTTTTTTTTTCTTTTTTTTTTTTTCTCTCTTGACCCCCTCCCTCCTGTGGGACGATTCGGACCGAGATGAAGTTCGGGACACACTGTGTGCGTGTGAAGTGGAATCGACGCCAATTCTCCTGCTCGGTTTGCCTGCCAGCACAGAAGTCGGCCCGTTGTGAAGCCACACAACATGATCGAAAGGAGACCATCGCTAGCCCGAATTGTGACCAGGCTAGTCCGTCAAATGAAGTGACCACTGGACGGTCGCAATTGTGTGGTCCGCGACGACTCACCAACATTCCACTTGGTGGTTGTCGCAATCGCACACACTCTGACCAACAGCCGAGTCGCTCACGGCAAGCTGTTCGAAGCAGCACCGGAAAGCGTGGTGATGTCTGTGTTGCGAGCGTCCGGATCGTCGACAGCCGTGCCATTGTCCGCCGTGCAGAAAAGGCGGGCAACGACGCATGGTGATAACAGCGGCGCACATGCGTTGCTAGGCGGTGGTGGTGGTCTGGTGGTTGCTGGCCCCACCACGCTCCCTTGAGGCTCTCTCCCACATGAAATTCTTACAAATGAGTCTGCACGACTAGCGTCGAGTAGCAACCGGTCGGCTCGACGTCGGTCTTGTCCTCAAGCACGCTCGTCAGACCATAGGTGTGGCTGTCCGCCCGGGCGCTTTGACGAGAGGCTGCGGCACACGAGCAACGGTGCTACCCGACCGCGCGTGATCGGTGTTCCGAAGCCCCACCTATGACGCTCGAGCCACGCCAGGTGCGACGACGCCTGAATGCTTTGCTGGTCACCGGTGCTGCAGTGGGTTGCTCAGCCGTCCCAGGGGGCGTCGCTCACTCTGCATGCGTGCAAGTCAAAGGAGGGGGCGACTTCGGATGTCGCCACAGTAGGATGCACGCTCAGACCCATAGCAGCCGGTGCAACTTGCAAAGCATTCGAGACAGTCCCGCGCGTGTGCACACATCCCGTGTGCAAGCCCAGTGAACGGCGTGATCGAGCTTTGCGAGCAGCGAGAGCAAACCCACCTCCGGTCTCTTTTCCAAGACGCCGACAGCTGCTTGTGAACGCCAGACTACAACCGTTCCCACAGTGACACACAGCCACACAATGAACACCCTCAACCGCACATGAGGTGTGCATCTGAGCATCACACGATGGCCGAGAGAAAACCGAGTCACAAAGGGGTATAGGAGATCGTCATTGCAGTTCTCGGCAGACGGGAATGCCAGATCACTCATCATGGTCCAGCTCGACGCTGAAGCTGGTGATCTGCGGGAGATAGGCGCAGGCAGCGAGGTCGAGAAAGTGCAGATCGTCAAAGATGTCCTTGCCGTCAAACCCACCATGCACAAACAGCCTCGAGTCGCGCAACCAAGCTTGGTGGTAGCCTCGTCCGAGTGGTTTCTGACCACACACCTTGCGCGGCTCCCACTGCAAGTTGACGAGGTTGAGCGTCAAGAGCTCCGAGGTGTACGTCTTGCTGTCGTGCCCGCCAAAGATGAAGAGATACGAGCCGACTTGGGTGGCAGTATGGCCGAGACGGTTGTGGATCTCGTCGGTCTTGACTTGATACCAAGTGCGCGTATCGAGACGGAGGATGTGGATGTCGTTGAACGACATGTGACCATCACTGCCGCCGATGACGATGAGCTTGCCGTCGACAAGGTTCGAGGTGTGGTAGCCTCGACCGATGGGCACTTTGCCGCTGCACTCGAGTTTGCGCCACTCGAGGCGCGAGAGGTCATTGACATCAAGCGTGTGAACGTCGTTGAGCGCACCGACGCCGTTGCCTCCACCAAAGACGATGAGCTGTCCCTCGTAGTAGTTGCACGTGTGCGCGCGTCTTGGACTGGGAGCCGTGCCGCCGACTTCGGGCTTGGACCACCTCAACGAAACGGTGTCAAAGATGTACAGGTCGTTAAAGTAATGGGGGCCGTCGCCACCTGCAAAGACAAAGAGACGCTTGTTGACCATGGTGGCCGAGTGTGCACGGCGAGCAGGAGGAATGTCGCCAGTGACCTTGGGCTTGGACCAGCACATGGTTTCGGTGTCGAAGCACCACAGATCACGGAAACAGCCGCGGTTGTCGCATCCACCAAACAGCCAGAGTACCTCATCGCACAGGTTGGCGGTGTGTGCACGGAAGCTGCGGCGAGGCACACTGCCATGAACGGGGGCTTTTGACCAGTACATTGCGGGCGGAGGCGCTGGCTGAACGCTGGCTGCCGAGGGAAGCTGGGGCAGAGTGCGGTGTGATGTCTTGAGTGGGCGGGGCGCAGAGGTGTTGGCGTCCACGCGTGTTGAGGTGGAAGAAGTGGCCGGCTCGCGTGGGCGGCTGCTGGCAGGTGCTGGACGCTTGCTTGAAGCAGCTGACTTGTCCCTGTCGTCCCTGTCGCGTCGTTCCTTTGACTGTGGTGGAAGGGGCGCCGGCTGCTTGCTCTGTCCAGCCAGCGGTGGCTCTGCTTTACCGGGCGGTGCTGCGGAGCGTCGCGGATCGTCGGTGTTTGCGAGGGACGTCGTAGCATGATTGTTGATATGCTCGCTAGCAATTGAAGCCGGCGGTGTGGATGACGAGCCCGCCGAGCTTTGGGCGGTGCTGTGTTGCTCGATGATGGAGAGGTCTGGATTGGCAAATGTATTGGACGTGGGACTGAGTCCATCAAGCGACAAGGATTGGTCGAATCTGGCAGCAAAGGTGGTATCTGCAGGATCATTGGCACGCGTGGAAGCAGCATCGGCCGCGGCGAACAAGGCAGCGCGAGAGCGAGAGGCAGTGAGCGTAGAAGGCCTCGAAGCAGAGGTGGCCGATGCTGTTGTCAAGTCTGTGAATGCAGAAGGACGTCCAAGCACCTCGATTGGTTCGGTGAGGTCGGAGATACCGCTACCGTCAGCGGAATGATGCGAGTCGAAGGGCGGCGGAATGCGTTGCGCTGGACGAGAGAGGGAAATGGTGCGATGATGGCTCTCGATAGATTGGTCGTCAGGCAACTGTCGTTGCGAATTGCCAAGATGAGGCGAGATCGATGATGCCTCGTCGGCTGAGTCGAAGCTGAGCTCTGCAGCGGCGTTGAAGGCATACGAGCCACCGAACGAGTCCTTGTGACTCAGCACGCGATTACCACCGCCGCCGCCGCCGTGATTGAGGTGAGATCGACGCGAGATGGTTTCGGGGGCGCCGGCAAGTCGGATAGTGGACGAGTCATAGTTGTTGTAGTTTGCTGCGGAGCGCGATGGTCTGGAAGCGAGCTCCTCGTGTGCTTCGCTGCTCGCGGAACTCTGAGAAGCGGTGGTGCTGAAGGACGACTGGTTGTGCAGTCGAGAGGCGGTGGAGCTGTGCGAAGGAATGTAGGAGCGTGTGACGGCGTAGTCTCCGTGCATTTGAGGCGTCGATGTGCCAGAGGTGACAGACAAGTCGCTCGTGTTGGAAGTATTGCGCACGAGCGCTTGAGAGCGTGAGACGTCCATGCCAAGCACTTGGACCGTTGTCGGATCTCGTTGCTCTTGCGACGAGCGCATCGCCGAGAGAGGTGGAATCTGTGACGATGGCATGAGTGTCGGCTGACCCAGCAAAGCCTTCGGAGACGCCGGTGCCGAAGACCAATCAAAGTTGTAGTGTCGATGCGCGAATTGCAGCAAGATACAGGAGTGTCGGGTGATCCGCGGAATCTGTGGGAATGGCTTGGCCCTGGAGGATGCTGTTGTCAGTGAAAGGACAACGCAAGCATGACCAGACGTTGGTGTGTCGGTGGTGGTGGTGGTGATGGTGTCGAGAACAGAACACGCGTAGGTCACACGCACACACGAGGTGCGCAAGGTCGATTTTAGACGCAGCGCTTTTTGACAAAGCGCAGAGCGGCGCGTGCGGCGTGCGGACCCTTGATCGGCGTATCCGAGTTGAGACCGAGAGCACATCTCTTCATGAGTCGCTTCTCTCTCTTTGTGTCGATTGAGCTGTTCTATTGCAGTCTAGCAGCCTTTCGGCGAGCATCCGAAGTAGCTCTGCTCCAATCGATTGAGCCTCTGAAGGCATCGCCTGGCCACGCTGACGAGTATTGGTCTCGAAGTCACACCTCTCGCCGCGACGCCGCACGGATCCGTCGACGGTTTTGCGTCGATTTTGGGCTTTGAACCTCCACCGAGAGGAAAAAGAACAACTTCGTTTCTTCTTGCTTTGTTTTTTTTTTTTTTTTCTTTTTTCTTTTTTTTTTCCTCTCTTCCACCACAACTTGACTCATCTTTCTCTGCAGATAACTCGAGGTCTGCAACCCTCTCACCTTGCACGTCGCCTCGAGCTCTCGAGTGCTCACTCTTCAACCATGAGTGCAGCTTATTCGAACTCGTCGCGTGCGCTTGCCTTCCTCTCAGAAACCTCAGAGGATGCCATCGCTGCACTCAAAGGCCTCGTCGGCGGCGTCGGCTCAGCCAAATACCTCGACACCTCCGAGGATAAGCTGTCGACCATCGCTACTCAGATCGACTCGAGCAGGGACGAGGACCGCATCGCAGCGCTCACCCGCATCGTCGCCATGGTATCCAAGGGTCGGGATGCCTCCTCTTTCCTCCCGGCCGTGCTCAAACTCACCTCGTCGTCCAATCTCGATGTACGCAAGCTGGTCTACATCGTACTCCTGCGCTATGCCAACACCAATCCTGACCTGACGCTCCTCAGCATCAATAGCTTCCAGCGCGACCTCTCGGATCCAAGCCCGCTCATCCGTGCTATGGCGCTACGTGTGCTCAGCAGCATCAAAGTGGCCATGGTGTCGCCCATCGTCATCATGGCCGTCACAAAGGCCTCTCGCGATCCCAACCTCTACGTGCGCAAGATCGCCGCACTCGCCATCCCTAAATGCTATCAGAACGATCGATCCCAGCTCGACAGTCTCCAAGAGGTTCTGGCCATCCTCCTTGCGGATCGCTCGCCGTTCGTCTTGGGCGCTGCACTCTCAGCGTTTCAGCGCATGTGCCCCACAAATTGGTCGCTACTCCACCAGAACTATCGCAGGATCTGTCATGCCCTTTCCGACATGGACGAGTGGGCTCAAGTCGTTGCGCTTCAGGTTCTATCACGCTACGCAAGAGCGAACCTCGTCCAACCCAAGTCACGGGATGGTCCAGCATTCAGCTCTCAGACGCCATCAGCTGCCCGCACTCCTGACATCGTACCAGAGACCCAGCCTCAGAACGGAAAGAAGAACGATGTCAATGGTCTCGAGGCATTCTTGGCAAGCGATGCGGCCAGCTCCGTCGCTCCTGCCAAAGGCACTGGAAAAGCAGCTTCGCTCGTCGTTCCGACTTCGACCTCTTCTTCAGACTTGGACCGCGACCTCGAACTGCTTCTGAGCAAGTCGCATGGACTGCTGCACAGTCGCAACCCCGCCGTCGTGCTTGCAGGCGCACGATGCATTCTCTACCTCGCGCCCGCTTCCGACCACGTCATGCTCGTCAGACCCCTCGTGAGACTGCTCCGCTCCACGCCCGACGTCAGCTACCTGGTGCTGCTCAACATTCTCGCCATCGCACGCCAGAACGGCTCGCTGTTTGCGCCGTACGTCACGTCGTTCCTCTTGGGCGCGTCACACGAGGAGCCCATCTTCTTGTCGCTCCTCAAGCTCGATACTTTGGTCGTCATCTGCAACCTGGGCAATTTGGATCTTGTATTGACAGAGGTCGCGAGTCATCTGCGATCCGCGGACGCAGGTATTGCCACGCACGCCGTCACGTGTCTTGGTCAGCTGGCGCTGAGGAAGGATTTGGATGCAAGCTCTAGATGCCTGGCTATTCTTCTGGACCTGCTTCGCAAGCGCAAGACCGGACCTCGCGTTCACGACTCGACTATCGCGCGAGCCGTGCTGGCGATCAAGAACCTCTTGCAACTTGCCCAGCAGCCAGTCTCTGCAGAGGCTGCGAGCGAGCCTAGAAGGACTGCTGCTATCGTGTATCGCTTGGCGGCTTTGCTCTTCGGCACGCCCTCCAAAAGCGCCTCGTCTTGGGAGAAACGCCGACCCAAAGCAAAAATAGTAGGCAAAGGAGCCATCCTTCATCCAGAAGCAAGAGCGAGCATCCTCTGGTTGCTCGGTCAGCACGCGCGCCAGTCCATCTCCGTCTCGGACAAGAGCTCAAAAGCCTCGGCGCAAGAGACCAAGACACTCGCCGAGCTCGTGGTGCCAGACATCCTGCGCCAGTGTGCACTCAACTTCACCAACGAGGCGTCGCTCGTCAAGCTGCAGATCCTCACCATGTCGAGCAAGGCGTTCGCCTTCCTGCCCACCGTGCTCGTCGCAACGCCGGCGCTTGGGGAAGGGCAGCAGGGCCGGGCGGAGCGGCTGATGTCGACCGTGACCGTGCTGCATTTCTACCTGCTCAAGCTGGCTCGGTACGATGCTGACTTTGACGTGCGCGACCGCGCGCGCTTCCTGAAGGGTTTGACTGCGCCGCTGACTGCGCAGAGGAAGCTGAGCACGGTTGGGGGTGATGTTGGAGGCGAGGGGGCAGCATCGGTCGACGAAGCGGTGACGCGTGGTGATTCGATCCAGGCGGCCGTCGAGAAGGCGGCGCGCACGATTGGAGAGAGCGCGAGCGAGGATGGCGATGCGGATCTGAAGGGGGTGCGGCTGCGAAGGGAGCAGGTCATCCACGTGCTGTTCGAGGGCAAAGAGGACAAGTCAGACCGATCGGTCGAGAACAATGGAACTTCAACCTCATCCACCAGTGCTACCGTTAACGGCCCGGAAATCGCATCGCTCTCGCTCGTTCTCGGAGGCAAGCTCATCAAAGGCTGGCTAGACACCACGCTGCCCGAATGGACCACCCAACCGACGCCGCCCTCCATGCGCGAACCACCCGCGGTCTCCACGCCCACCCATCCCACACTGCAAAACACCACGCTGGCCAACCTCAAGTCCTTCTCATCGTCCGACTTTGCCGCTCCCTCTTCCTCTGCTTCACCGGTCGTATTGACGCCAGGCAAGGGCAATGCAACTCCAACCTCGCGCGGTAGTGCAACGCCCATCGAGCTAGAGGCCAACACGACCTCGACGCAGACGCTGCAAAAGTACAAGGATTTGGATTCGTTTTTGGATGAGAGCGACGACGACGAACATGAGGTGGCTGGGGCAGCCTATCTCGACGATTCGGCTCCTGAAGATGAAGACTTTCGTGCGAATGATTGGGATGAAGACGAGGACGAGGAGGATGACGACGATGATGACGAGGAGGAGGAGGAAGAGACGAGTTCTGAGGAGGATGCTAGTGAATGAGAATCAACCCATGCGGACCAAGAAGAGCGAAACGAGAATGCCAAGCTGTTTCGTGTCAGTGATGCTCCTGCAGCTCCGTGCGTGCGACCTTTGCTGTTGTGCTTGAGCTGATGCTTGGATCCGAGTTCGATGAAGACACGACTTGGATGAAAACCCTCATTCAGCGACCCCAACGGTCCCTTCTGCCGTGACCGTGGCCATCGAGATCACGTCGACGATCCCATCCAGAAACTTCCCCAACATGCACCTCTTCAGGTCTCTCCTGAGATCGAGGACGAGATGGCTCCGAGCACGACTCCGACCTTTTTCGCTCCTCGATGCGATCAGCCAACGCCAGTGGCGCTGGCGCTGCGTGAGCAGGCTCCGTCTTGATCGTAGGGCGAAAGCCGCCCGCCTCGTCGGTCGACGAGCGATGTTCTGCTGCGCCTCGAATCGCGATGCCCGTGTTCGTGCCTTGAATCGCGATGCCGGTCTGCGTGTCGAGACGAGTAAGAGCCGCCGTCGAGGACTCAGCCTTCACAGGCGGACCCCATCCAGGATCTGGGGACTGCGGTCGGAAGTGAACGGCTCCACGACCACGGACGCGTCCCTCGTCGATCGGCTCCTCTCGACTCGCTCGTCTCTTGCGGCTCTTCTTGCTGCTGCTCGACGAAGGTTGTGCTGCTGGCGCCGGCGCCGGCGTCGGTACGCCTGCGGACGGATCCTTCCACTCGGGGAAAGGCGGAGGAAGCATGAGCCAAGGTGGAGAAGGGCTCTCGACGTCGCCCGAAACTCGTTGACATTGGGACAGAAGCTCTTTGGCGAGGCTGGAGACCACCGCGGCCGCTCTGCCTGAGTAGCTGCCATCGACCCCTTGTGCCAGCACGGAGAGGCTGCGCACTTTCTCGCGCAACACGGTGTCGGTCGAGACGATCGCATGCCGATTGAGGCAAGACTCGCACCGGTGGATTGCCGTGAGCAGCGCTTCGGCCGCCAGCATGGTATACGCGCTCTCGGCCCGCACCTTGTCATGGTCGTCACTAGAGTCCTTGGAACTTGATCGGTTGGTTGGCACCAGGGCCTTCAGAGCGCGCGCCGCGACCTCTGCGACGTCCGAAGGCAGCTGTTCTGCCGGGAACCCGAGCGCTGGATGAGCCTGCTTGGCAGCTGAAGCCACTCGAGCCGCTAAGTTCGCAATTGACCGGAACAGGACGAGTCTGCGAGCAGCGCTGAAGTGCTCGACGGCTTTCAGCTCTTGCCCTTGAGTGTTCGGCGGAAAATAGCAGAAGAGATACTGCGCCGCCGCTTCGAGTTCGTTGACAAAGACCTTCGCCTCGGAGAGCCTATGGTTGGCCTTCACCTCGTCGTGATCGTGGATCGTCCGTTCAACAACCTCCAATAATCTGTTAAAAACCTTGGGACCATCTTGAAGAAACCGGTCCTTCGACGTCGTTGCTTCGAACTTGTTGAGAAGCTCGGCAAGGCCAGGAGTTGGGAACAGGGGTTCGGCAGCGCCGTCACCCGAAGTCGGGAAGACATAGACACGACGCTTGTCCATGACCACTCGTACCAAGCTCCAGAGAACGTCGACAGCGGCTCCGAGAGCTGCAGAGACTTCTGCCTCCGAGAGGAGGAGCACGTCATTAGGCCCGGTCCAGATGCTTTGGAGGTCGTAAAGTAGTTTGGTGATCTTCGTGACGTCACTCTCGACAGCAATGGGCAGCATGCCAGCAAGGCAGCACGCAAGCACAGCTGCATGCAAGTGATCGGCTGCCATCAGGTCGACAATCTTCTGCCCGGGGGGTGAGGCGAAGAAGTCGACCACTAGGCTTTGGAATCTCGGGTCCTTGTCGAACATCACCTGCAGGCAGTCGGCGAGCGACCCGCCGGGATAGTCTGCTTGCCTTGCCAGCGTCAAGTGATCTACGAGCACCTCGCTAACCAACATGCGCTCGCCGCCTCCATCGTTCTGCAAGAGCTGCACGAGAGCAGAGACGTTGCTCTGGACGAGGGTGATGTCCTTCGAGCAGAGCTCCAGCAGCTTGCGATGACCCTCCATGCGAGTCAGAGTCCTTCCCTCCTCGCAAATGTCGAAGACAATGTTTTGAACACCATCGCGAATGGCCTCGACCTTCTCTATGGGTAAGTGATCGATTCTTTCGGCCATTCGGCAATCCAGCAGTACGCCATAGTACGTGCAGGCAGTGCGCATCGTCCTGAGCCTCATAGTGCCTTGCTCACCGACCTTGCGGTGCTCTTCGATGAGATCGCTGATGAACTTCGTATCATGGAAACTCCAGCGTGGCAGCGCGACAGCCAAGTCGCGGGCGAGTCGGCCTTCGATGGTGCGAAGGAGGTACTCGAGCTTGTACTCGACATCAGGGACCTCGAGGGCGGTTGCAGGTGTGCCTTCGTCATTCTGGCTCTCGTTCACGTAGGAGGTGTCTTGCGGAGACCAACCATATGCCGGAGTTGTGGCGCGGGCTCTGGGGTCGGAGGTGCGGCGAGGGTCGACGGTCTGAGGAGGAGGAGGAAGCGAAATCTGGCTGCTTCCTGCATGGCGTCCACGATTAGCCCAGCCGTGATCGCGCTCGCGGTAGCCGCGAGGGCGGGAGACCGACTCCAACGGATCAACGAAACGAGGGCTTGCATCACGATGATGCTGTGCAGCAGTAGGGGGCGTCACGTATGCCTGACGGCCGTACGCGTCCGCACGGTGAGGGTGAGGCCGCGGCTCGTAGTGATCGCCGCGGTACCAGCTCATGCTGAGTCGGAGCGGTGCGCCGCTACGCGATCGTCAGCAGACGCGCTGAGTGGCGTCGAAGCGAGGGGCTTGGCAGTGGACGCGGTGTTGATGGGTAAAAGTTGGTGTGAGATGGAGTTCTTGCGGATGTGGAGCCGGCGATGATGAAGTGGAGGCGATGATGAAGGGGCGGCGATGAAGTGGCGCAAATGGTACGTGATGAAGGATGAGCGAGGAAAGGAAAGGTCAAGAAAGAGAGGAGGTGGAAGCGGGCGACAGTGTCAGACAACCGTGGTGGGTAGATGGCGGTGATGGTGATGGGATGGAACGCAGCGATGGTGGTGATGGTGGTGTCTGATGAAGGAAGGAGAGAGAGAGAGAGAGAGAGAGAGAGAGAGAGAGAGAGAGAAGCAAGGGCTGAGCGCGTAGAGTGGTGGTGAGGAAGAAGTGGTGGGTGGGATTGGCGAATGGCCCTTTGTCACTTCGCGTCGCTGCGCATTCAACGAGCAGCTGCGCGCGGTGAAAGGAGGCCCAAGCGTTGCTGCGCTTCCTCCCTCTCCTTCTCTTCCAATTCAAAAATGTCGGAAGAGTCATTTCATCTCGCAGTCTCAACTTGGCTTCACTTCAAAATCTTCGCTGCTGCGGCGACGCCGAATAGGCTCAGCCTCGTGACGAGAATGTTGAGCTTCAGCTCCAGCCCCAAACTCAAAGCAAGAGGGACGCGGGCTCACTGTTTTTTCAACCCCACTCTTCGGCCGCGCGCTTTTGTTGGGCCCGAGCTTTGCCGTGACTTCAACGCACCGCTGCCTCTTCGAAAGCGAAGGAAGAGTCTCTGGCAGGTCTGATCAGCCAACCCGCAAGCCGTCCCTCTCTCGAAGAGCTCAGCCCAACTCTCGTTTTCCTGTTTACTACAAATACTAGCCTCTCCATCGTCCTTTCCTACCATCAACGCGGCCATCGGGTCTAGGCCATTGCAGGTGGCTTCTTTCGAGCATCCCTTTGGACGGAGATCAGCACGTCGTCCCTTACGCCGAGCCAGAGACTCGACCCGCACCTTTCCGCGCGTTACATGCGTCTCTGCAGAAGTCGCAGCATAGGCGCTCATGGAGCCCTCCGCCTTCCCCGAACCAGGTTGTCTCGCAGCATGATACCGACAGCATCACCATTCCACGTCTACTCGGACGCATTGCCTTTTCAAAAAGCAATCACACTGCTGTATCGCGTTCAATCCTCTCAGCGCCCTTGCGACGAGCCCGAAGCACCATGCTGGCTCTGCCCACTGTTGCCGCTCATCAGGGGACTTCTCGGATCATAGCTGTCCTGAGCAGCCGAAGACGCTGCAGCGTTGGAAGCTGATGCAGCTTGGGCGCTGGGAGGAGCGTAGACGTAGCCGTTGTACAAATCGCCACCGGACCCTTGCGTTGAATAGCTGCCATAGCCCTGGGCTTGGGTTGGAGGAGCAGCGTAGTGGTTGTGGCTGGCTGCATGAGCAGCGTGAGCGTTGGCGGCCGAGGCGTGGTATTGTCGATCGGTATAGCCCGGGTAGTGCGAGCCAGGATACGTTTGACCGCCGGCCCAGGGCGCACCCGAAGCGGCACCAGCAGGCGCGCCGTAGCCACCGTAGCCTCCGTAGGGCTGCTGGTGGCTGATGGCGCCTGGTGCCATGTGCAGAGGGGCAGGATGATGCTGGTACGGCGCGTTCCAGGCGTGTTGACCAGCGGCAGGATGCGAAGGATGTGCCGATGTCGCTGCTGGACCGAAAGATGCATGCTGCTGCTGCTGTTGCTGCTGCCAGTGAGCCGCGTAGGCTGGATTGTAGTGACCGCCTCCTTGAGCTGCTACGGGTGCACCAGCTGCAGAACCATACGTGACACCACGAGGTGCAGCGGGCGAAGCAGGCGTGCTCGATGAAGCCGATCCGGCCCCCGCGTACCAGCCTGGCGAGCCCTGATGCGGGTATGCTGCCGCTGGTGTCGGCGCAACTCCTCTCATGAGAGCTTGACGAGATGCATGCGGTGGTGGCGGTGACGACGAAGCCCCAACACCACCCGCTGGAGCTCGATAAGGCGACATGGCGGTGGCGGACGTGCTTTGCTTTGGCGTCGTCGAGCCAGATGATGCGTGCCCTTCAGCCGCTGCGGCTGCTGCTGCGACTGCTTCCACCGGCTTGGCAGGCAGACCGCTAGCTGCGGCACTGTTCATTCTGCTGTGAGTGAGTTCGTTAGCGCCACTGTCTGCAGTGGCCGTCCTGGACCTCGATCCGAGCGCCGCTTGTTGATCGTTCGTGTGCTCGGAAGAAGAGCGACGAGACGACATGGACGCTTCAGCCGCAAAATTGGGTTTGGACGGTAGCCCAGCTGAAGGCTTAGGTGGCAAAGAGGCGATCCCATGCGGGAAGGCGGGTGCCAGCGAGGCTGGCCCAGTAGGAACGGGTGGCAGAGGAAGATCAGCACCGCCAACGATGCGTCTTGGCAAAGACAGTGGCGCGTTGGCGGCCGGCAAGCGTTGTTGAGAATGCTGCTGACCGGCGGCATAGCCAGCGTTGGCGGCGCCGCCGGCGCCGCCGTGTTTGGGACGCTGGTTGAGAGAGTATCCGTTTGAAGAAGGTTGAGGCTGAGAGTTTGGCCCAGCACCGTGCTGCTTCTGACGCTTGTTGGCGCGTGCAGTTGGAGCCGGAAGAGGGTTGCCTTGGTCATCGACCTTGCCGTAGCGAAGTGCCTTTGCGCGGCGCTTGGCCTCGGCTTCCTGCTCGTCGTCCGAGTAGTCGATCTCATCGTCTGCCACCTCTTCGTCCCACATGTTGCTGGCATCGCTGCCCTTCATGGATCGAAGCAGCTGGGTGAGCACGTAGGTGCTCTGCGACGGGAGGTAGAAGACCGCCTTGCCCTTTTGGGTCAGCTCGCGGTCGATGGCCGTTGCTGAAGCGAAGCGGATCGAGTACATGGGATTGTGGATCGATCCAAACGTCTCAAAGACGAGGCCGAGCACTTTGCCATCTTCGAAGCAGAGCAAGCTTCCTGTATCGAGTACACTGTATTCTCCCTGACGTTCTCCTTGGCGACCCGTGCTGTCAACGGGGACGGAAGCGGTTGCAGGCGAGCCTTCGGCTGGCTTGGATTGCTGTACGTCCTGCTCCACCACCACGACGCTATCGACGATTGAATGCACCTTGCCGAGCTTTCTGAGAGTCTGTCTTTCGGCTTCCGTCACTTGCTGTATCGTTGGTTGCTCAAAGTCGGGAGCGAGGATCTCGTTTTTGGTGGCTGGTGCAGTGCTGTCGCCTGCTCCTTCTTCGTCGTCAAAGTCTTCGCCTGCCAATGCAGGACCTGCTTTGCTCGCTTCATCCTCGTCATTGTCGTCGTCGTCACCATCGGACGAGTCGCCGCTCGAAGAATCCGAGTCGGAGCTGTCATCGCTGTCGTCGCTGTCTTCCGAAGCATCGGCTACCTCCGCGTCGACGAGCGGCTTGACATCGTCTTGCGCGGTGTTCTTGTCCGAGGACGTTGAGACCGTCGTTGCTGCGACAGTATCAGCCTTGCTGCGCCGCGAGACCAGCCCAGAAATGGAAGAAAGCGCCTTCTGCAACAGAGTTTTGGTCTCTGGATGCTGACTCTTTTCAGCCGCGGCTTTCACCTCGTCGATACCAGCGCTCGATTGAACTAGACTCTCCAGCTCGTCTTCCGCCTTGCGCTTCTCGCCCCGCTGTGCCTGTGCTGGAGTCGAGGTGCTTGTTTCCGGCTCTGGCTCTTCATCACCAAATCCTGGTGGCAGCGCCTCTCGCGGCTGTCCCGAAGATGCTCGTGCTTGGGCGACAAGTTCGCGGAGGGCCTGCATGGAAGAGGCGCCGTCCTGCGCAGCGCCAGTGCTGACGATGTGCTCCATGTCTGGAGGCACAAAGTCAGTGTCCTTGTCGTTGTCGGTGGCAGCCGCATGCGCATCTGTTGGCTCGTCCTTGATTGCCAATTGCTCTGTCGGCTCGTCCTTGACCGTTGGTTGCTCCTTTGGCTCTTCCTTGATCGTTGTTTGCTCTGATGGCTCATCCTTGATTGTTGGTTGCTCTGTCGGCTCGTCCTTAATTGCTGATTGCTCCGTTGGCTCGTCCTTGAATGCTGTGTGCTCGACATGGTGAGGAGACGACGCCACTGGCAGGACGTCTTCAGCAGCAGCTTCTACTTTGACAGTCGCTCCGTCTGTAGCCATGTCGACAGCAGAAGTCTCCTGTGATACTTCGTGCGCAGCTTGCGCCGCATCAGCAGTGTTTGGTTGTGTTTCAGCTGGAGTCGGGGTAGCGAGCTCTTGCTCTTCGATGACAGCGACGTCCACGGTCTCTGGCTTTATCACAGCAGCTGATTCCGCAGCCTGTTCTTCCGCTGTGCCCGCAGACATGATGTGCTTGTGGATGCTGAGTGGTTTTTAGGGAAAGGAAGAGCAAAGGAAGGTGCGGAAGAGCCGATTTGGTGGCTGTTCAAATTTCTCACGCTTTTCAACGTCTGTTTGCGCTGCATGTTCTTGGAAAAATTCCATTTTTTGGCAGCAGAATCTCGGAAGACGGACAAAGACCCTTGTCGCTGGCTTCCACGTCCGACGCTGCTCCAACGCTCCAGGCCAACGTCAGTTCCCCGCAAGCACCTCGAGCTCATCCGCATCGCAGCTTTCCACCTCTAATTGCTGCGACGATCTGCACAGTATCAGCACGACGAAGCGATCATGTCGAGGCTTTCCACATACACGTGGACCGTAGCGCTGCTGGTAGCGGTCCAGCTGCTGCTGTCGACATCCGTCCAGGGGCAATTCTTCCAGCAATTCTTCGGGGGCAACGGGGGCGGGTCCATGTTTGGACAACGAGAACAGGAGCCACCACCGGTAAGTCCCGCTCGTTAGCACCTCCGACATCTAGCTAAGAGCTGACCCTCTTCTCTGCATTGTTCTCGCGCATGAACCACCCTCGCAGTCCGGCGACGCCAGCTGGTTCGAGGCCCGAGTCGATGCAGCGCAGTGTACCCAATACCTGTGCCCTCGCACTCTCTCCTGCGTCGCAAAGCCATCCCACTGCCCATGTCCCTTTCCACAACAGATCCGCTGTTCGTACAAGGACACGAGCTCCAGCGCGAAGAAACACGCCGAGCAGGCAGGAGGCACGTTTGACGGCGTCGATGCCGCCCTTGACCTCGGTGGAACCTTCTGCGTGACTGCAGACAGCTGCGACGATGTTGGTCGCATTCTGCACGCCAAGGCATAGTTGCGCATTCATTCAATCCCACGCACTTTGGCGCGTACTCTGGGTTTGGAGCGAAGAAGTTGACGTGGATCATGCTTGAGATTAGTGGACTGATGCTGTTGACGTGAGGGTATCATGTTGTGTGTGAATGCAGTGCAACGTGCACGAGAAGAGCTGCGGGCAGCTACCCTTTACGATTTGGAAAGTTCTTGGCGAGCACTGCCGCCGCCTTCTTCTTGCGATCTTCGATGGCTTTGAGCTTGAGCTGTCCCTCTGTCAGAGGCGCGGCCGCCGTACATCCATGGCTAACGGCCGAACGGTGCGTAGCGCAAAAGAGCCCTTTGCATCTCTCACACCTCGGTGCCGCATGCGTGAATGCTCGTCTTGTTGGAGCTGAAGATCCCTGTATTGAGTTCGTTGATGTTGCTTTGGGAGCCGATGACGCTGCGGCTGACTGCGACTGAACCTCAAAGCTGAGCTTCTTGCAGGCCTGCTTCTGGCACGGCAGACGCCCGGACAAGCCAGAGGCTGCGATGCGCTGGAGCAGCTCGTCGTCGCTGAGCACCTTGCTCGTCGATGCTGCTTTGGCGCAACGGTGCTGCTCCGGCAAGAAGTGCGACTCGCAGAACGTGGTGGTGCAGAGCGGGCACGAGACGGGCAGGAACGAGAGCCGCCCGCACGCCGACAGGGCGCAATGCTGGCCGATCTCCATGATCGAGGTGCGAAGGTGGCGTGGCGATAGAGAGTGAACAGATGGAAGGATCGAGATGCTTCTCGTCGTGTGCCGTGGATACGATCATCAAGGTGTTGGTCTCCATGTTCGAACGACCGGCTATGCAAGCTCATGTGCTTCGCTGTTCGAAGCCAAACGCAGAAGAAGGTGCGCAAGTCTAACATGGCTACGAAAAATCAAAGCCCTAACTCCGATCAGGCCTGCTCAGTCAAGTTCAAATCGGGTCGCTGACGTGCTTTTGGTTCGCCGATCCAGAATTTTGGTTCGTGTAGAACGCGGTGGAGCGCTCTCTCGGGCTTCTAAATTACTGTATCTTTAGAGGGAAGAAGAGTGCAGCGTCCGTCGGCGTTTGGCAGAGCGGTGGCGCCATGGCGAAAAAAAAAAAAAAAAGAAAAGGTTGGCCGAAGCAACATCCGTGCCCACGCACACGTTGGCGATTGCGTCGCGTATATAACGCTTTGAACGTTTCATCTCGCCTTCGGTTTCCGTCATCATCACAACCACCAGATCATCTTCGTATACATTCAAAATGGTCGTCAAAGCTATCGAGTCCTACGAGGAGTTCAAGACCATCGTGAGTGTCGCAGCGTCCTTGGCAAGCGTCCGTTGTCCCATCGTGGTGACTGGGCCTAGCTTGGCAGGAAAACGTTGTGATGGCTGACTGACTGACTTGCATCTCTCTTTTGTCTTCGCCACCCTCGCCGTCTTGTTGCTTCTACGTACTGCGCGCTCAGATCAATGGCGACAAGCCCGTCCTCATCGACTTCTGGGCCACCTGGTGCGGTCCTTGCAAGATGATCGGCCCCGTCTTTGAAAGGCTGTCGGACTCTCCCAGTGGTGAGAAGGCCGACTTCTACAAGGTCGACGTTGACGCGCAGGAGAAGATTGCGCAGGAGGTCGGCATCCAGGCCATGCCCACGTTCATCTTGTTCCACAAGGGCCAGGCCGCCCGCCAGCTCAAGGGTGCCAACCCCGCTGCTCTTCAGGTGAGTAAGAGTCCTGTCTTGGAGAGTCTGTACGCGCAGGATGCGTTCGGACCCGCAGCGGGTGCTGCTGTGCGCTTGTACTTGCAGTGGCTGTTCCGTCTTGATCGAGCGTAAACCGTGAAAGTATGCTGATCGACGCTATCTTTTCAAATCTTGCAGGAGTTGATCAATGCTGCCGCCGCCCTCGCCTGAAGCGGTCATGTTCGTACAAGAAGCTCTCGTCACGCTTGCACATCAGAAATGAAACCATTGTGCCGCGAAAATGTCTGCTTTGTCCCCCGCATGCCCGTGCCAAGGATCCACGTTGAGACTCTAGCAACGAGGCTCTCGTTTCTGAACAGCCACCGCGTCGGTGCGAGGTCTGACTGCATGTCCACAGCTTCGTGCGCTGTGATTGAGCTAGAGTTGTTCACAGCGTCTAAAAGGCGACGAGCTGGTTGTTTATGTTGGCTTGCCTCGGTGTGAGTGTCGATGCTCTCGTGCAGAAAGAATGCGACGGCAAAAGAAGAAACGAAAGCAAGAACAGCGATTCCGAAGCTTCGCAACAGACTGAGCTGAGAGTAGCCTCACCTCTGGATCTGCAAGGGATGCAGGCACAGATCTACTGACGCTGGGGAGAGTGACCATCTTATCAGATCGAGAGCGGGGCTACGACGCCATCTTGAGGCAGCAACTCGTGGGGTGTAGATGCAGCTACTAGAGTCGCAGAAGGTGCACCGAGGACAGACTCGAAATCGGGCTTCACGAGATCTCGAATCGGAATTCTGTTCAACTCGTACGAATCATCAAGCATTCGATAAATGTAAGGTTTTCTGCAGGAGCGGACGCAGCGGACGGCATGTGCGGCGTTGCCGGAGTTGCCCTTTGTGCCGCTTCGTCCCTGCCACTTTTTCACGCTAAGGCCCGCGCTTGGCCTTGGCTGACAGGCAGAGAGACTCAAGTCGGAGGCTGTCTCTGCACTTAACCGGTTCGGAAAGGTGGCCTTGACGGCGGAGTCCCCACTCGTGACGCTGTTTTCTGACGTCGACACCGTCTCGGTTACAATCATTTTCGAACGCGGACGCTGCGGTCCAGACGGCCTCTGCCTGTGCACATTCGACCGGATGCGAGCGCGGCAGGCTCGGCCTCCTCCGTTACTAGGAAGATTGATGTTGGACCAAGCGTCTATTGACTGCCCCGCGATTCGAAGTATTGCGTGTTACGCTGCTGCTCACTGCCTGTTGTGAGCGTTGTTTGGACTCGTCAGCCATGGCAAGACGGCATCGAGGCCTCTGGAGCGCAAAGCAGCCATTGGAGTTGTGACAAGGCGAAGGTGCAGGCTCAATCGCATTGACAGCGGCTTGAAAGAGAGTGCCAAGATGCATCGCGGAAGCACAACGCTGCCATCTGCACGGATCGTCGCGAGCACGATGGCATTTCTAGCAGTCGTGATCTGCTCGAGTACACTCGACGTGACCATCCTCCCAATCCTGATCGTGATGAGATTACCAACAACACAGACTCGACTGATGATTGGTCCTGCTGTGCAAATGAGCGGTCCTTGTCCGTCCAGCTTCGGGTGACATTCCGTTTCGAGAGGTGTTCTCAAGATGCATGAATGCGCTCAAGCGGCCGAGCGACTTTTGAAAAGGCCATTATTTCCACTTGGACCGGGCCAAAATTTTCGACGCAGCAGAGCAGTCTCCGACTTGGTGGAGGCTTGGATCGTCGTCGTCAAAAAAAAAAAAAAAAAAAGTTGGCTCAACCGCTTTCAGCCCGCTTATGGCTGATGCTGCGATTTCACGCTCTCACCCTCTTCACGCTTTGCTTGCCGATTCTGGCCGTGCAGGCAGGCAGGCACTTGAGCCTTCTCCTCCTTTCTTTTTGCCTGCCGCTTCCCCGGGCTCTTGAGCCGGAAGAGCTTTTTTTTTTTTTTTTTTTTTCTCCACAACCCGCCCGCTCTCGCTCTCTAGCTCTTGCCGCTGGACCGATCTGGATCGCTGCTTAACTGCACTTGCAACTGGTCTGAAGCTCGCACAAAGGTCCAAAGCGTCACGATCGAGAGAGTGCCATCCCGCCTATGCAGGCTGTAGAGTATATAGATGAGAGTCGGTTTCTTGGTGGCTAGACCGTCGTTGCTTTTACCATCTCATCCATCCTTCCGTCCTGTCTTCCGTTTTCACCGGCTCGATCCAGCGAAAGGACAACAGCATCCCAACACAACCTCATTTCGCACCACAACCACACTTCACCCCACAAAAATAGTCAACATGTCTGTCGAAGGCGTTCGCGTTCTTGGTAAGTCGTCGTCGTCGTCGTTGGTGCTCCAACATCGCTGCATGTAGTCGATCCGTCCTCTCCACTTAGGATAGTGTGCTGATACATTCTTTCGCCTTCTCTGTCCCCGCTCTACAGGCAAGATCGAGGGCGAGCAGGCCTCCATCCTCACCCCTGAGGCTCTCCGCTTCCTCGCTGTGCTCCACCGCTCCTTCGAGAGCACCCGTCAGTCGCTCCTCAAGGCTCGTCAGCTGCGCCAGGCGAGGTTCGACGGCGGCGCTCTGCCCGACTTCCTCCCCGAGACCGCCCACATCCGCAACAACGCCACCTGGCAATGCGCCCCGCCCGCTCCCGGTCTGCGCGACCGCCGTGTCGAGATCACCGGCCCCGTCGACAAAAAGATGGTGATCAACGCGCTCAACTCGGGCGCCTACACGTACATGGCCGACTTTGAGGACTCGACCTCGCCCACCTGGGCCAACCTGATGGACGGCCAGGTCAACATGCGCGCCGCCATCAACCGCACCATCGACTTCAAGCAGAGCAACGGCAAGGAGTACAAGCTCAAGCCCCTGGGTCAGACGGCCACGCTGCTCGTTCGCCCCCGTGGCTGGCACCTCAACGAGGAGCACATCGTCGTCGACGGCAAGGCCATGTCTGGCTCGCTCGTCGACTTTGGTCTCTACTTCTTCCACAACGCCCACGAGCTGGTGCGATCCGGCTTTGGCCCTTACTTCTACCTGCCCAAGATGGAGAGCCACCTCGAGGCTCGTCTTTGGAACGACGTGTTCAACCTGTCGCAGGACTACATCAAGATGCCCCGCGGCACCATCCGCGGCACTGTGCTCATCGAGACCATCACGGCTGCCTTCGAGATGGACGAGATCCTGTACGAACTGCGCCAGCACTCGTCGGGTCTCAACTGCGGTCGATGGGACTACATCTTCTCGTTCATCAAGCGTCAGCGCTACAACAGCGGCTCGATCCTGCCGGACCGCTCGGCTGTGACCATGACGGTGCCGTTCATGCAGGCGTACGTCAACCTGCTCATCCAGACGTGCCACAAGCGTGGTGTCGCTGCGATTGGCGGTATGGCTGCGCAGATCCCGATCAAGGACAACCCGCAGGCGAACGACGCCGCTATGGAGAAGGTGCGTGCGGACAAGCTGCGCGAGGTGCAGGCGGGCCACGACGGCACGTGGGTGGCGCACCCTGCGCTGGTCAAGATTGCGCTCGAGGTGTTTGACAAGCACATGCTCGGGCCCAACCAGTACCACGTGCGTCGCGAGGAAGTCAAGGTGTCGGCGTTGGACCTGCTCAACTCGAACGTGCCTGGCCAGATCACCGAGGCGGGTGTGCGCGCCAACGTCGTCGCGCTGCTCGTGTACTGCGCCAACTGGCTCAACGGCCTGGGCTGTGTGCCCGTGGCCAACATGATGGAGGACGCGGCAACGGGCGAGATCTCGCGCCTGGGCCTGTGGTCGTGGGTGTACCACAAGCAGAAGACCGCCGAGGGCAACGCCATCACGCCGGCTTACGTCGACCGCATCCTGGACGAGGAGGCGGCCAAGGTGACCAAGATCGGCGCCAGCGTCGAGAAGGCCAAGCGCTACATTTCCGACCAGGTGCGCGCCCCTGCCCCGGACGAGTTCCTCACCTCGGCCCTGTACTCGCACCTGCCCCACCAGCACGCTCCCGCCCGTATCTGAGCTTGGGGACTAGTGTGTGCCTCACCACTGTCGCTTGACCCTTCTTGTCTTTTCGTTTTGTAATGTATGCAGTGCCGCTTCTTGAAACTCTGAGCATCCGGTTCAGCTTTGGGCTTGGGTGTGAAGATTGTGACGTGACGTGAGGAAGCATAGATCTCAATTGACTATTGAAGGAGCAAGTACGTTTACCGCGGTACCATTGCTTCGCGCCGGGTAAGCAAGCAAGTGTACCAGACGGCTATGCACGCCTGCAGCGGATCAGCCTGTGGTCAATGGCGGGATGGCGTCAGCAGTGGAATGGAAGTGTCGATCAGGAAGAGGCAGTTTTGTGTGAGCGGTGTCCCAGACGGCGAATGGGGGTTTGAGTCGACCTCAGTTCGCGGTTCGAGGTCGAGACCTTTTTCCTTGGATTTCGATTTCTGCGAGGTCCAGAGCCTGTTCTTGCAGCGGTGGCTGGGCCGGTGAAAGACCCTCGTTGAGCTTTAAATACAACAGAAGCAGCAGCGAGGCGTCGTAGTCTGCCCAACGCTCACTCATTGCCCGGATAGCCCGAGATGCAAAGTGATAGACTGCCACAGCCAACCCTTCCTGTCGGCTGGACCGAAAAAAAAAAAAAAAAAAAAAAAAACTGAGGCTGACTGACGCGATCCCCGAGCAGTGTCGAAAGAGAGGGAGAGAAAGAGCTGCTGTCAAGCTGTGGAGAGCAAGACGCTAGTGTGTGTGTGTGTGCTTGGGCCAAGCTGCGCAGTCGATAGTCGTGATCGTCGGTATCGCTGACAATGTCATCTTGTCGCTTTCTGCTTGACCACCATCGTCCGTCAGACAGCTCCATCATCATCTCGAACATATCGGACCACCAACTCGTTCATCGGAAGCTTTGGCAACCGGCAACCAGCAACCAGCAATCTCTTCTTTGACAGCCTCGCTTGACTACTCTTTCGACAGTCACAGCACTCTACATCTCAGCGCCTCACACTCATCTTGCATCGACAATGTTCGCATTCTACGACAGCACAGCGACCTGTCGTTTCCTCACATCTCCAACTTAAGCGTCCTGACAGGGAACACACTTGCCATCTTCGACTGTGAGTCTTTCACTCGACGTGCGCAGCAGCTCCGTGTCGTTCCAAGGGCAGCGGTGATTCGTTGACCGGCAGCTTCGCGTTGAGCTTTGTTCGCTGATGATGGTGTTGCGGCTCGAGCCTCCTTCGTCGGCAGCGCTAGCTGAAGAGCAGTGTTGGCATGGGGATGTTGTGATCGGGACGGCGTCTTCGTCGCATCGGCGATAGGCTCCCATGGCGTTGCTCGGCGCAGAATTGCCCGCTGCAGCCATCTCGGATCTCGAACCTGGACTGAGGATTTTTGTCTCCTCCTTTTTCTTGTCGCTTTTTCTTCTTTTTCTACTTCTTTTTCTATTTCTTCGGGGCCCGAAACAGTCCGGAATCCTGTTCTTTGTGCGCTCGCTTCAGGAACATCGGTCATTTTTCTCTGCAAACTCTAAGTCTCCCGCTGCAAGCCATTCCATGCTGGTTTCCGTTGTTCCACGCCACTCCAGGCACAAACAATCCAGACGCCGATGAAAGGGTGGTAGCGAGTCATTATCGGGCAGAGCAGACCTGAACCAAAGGCACGCTGATCCGTCTGGATCGGATTCGAGACTTGGTTCCACCAACTGCGTCCCGGGACCGGCTCAACCTGAAAGGGGAGCGAGCGTCGTATTTTCGCAGTTCGTCTGCCGGCCTTTGGGTTAGCGCGCATCGAGGCTGGGACACCGTCAATTCCTGGTTCGGCAGCGGATTTTCTTGCTCGCTGCCAAGAGGCAACAACAAGCCGCCTGCTTGGCGCCCTCTTGTACATTCTGTGCAGACGCAGCAGCAACGCGGGAACAGTGTTACCACGGTAGCCGTTTGACATTCCGAACGCGCGCTGTGCCATCGACGGGTGCAGCGGACGCGGTTCGGAGCGTGCTCTGTGCTTCGGGTTGTGAAGGGGGCCCGCCGAGGTGGTGCGGTGCGTCGCTGTTGCTGTCGGCGCTCGAGCGAGTCGAATCGTGGCTGCACCGTTTTCCAGCTCAGATCCGGCTGCGTCGCACCGTGCCGGATGCTCATTGGATGCTGCTGTCAAGGAGCCAGTTGGACCGTCGCGTGGGTTTTGACGCTCCGTCCGTCCGTACCTTGTGCGCAAGCAACTACAAGCTCCTTCTCAGCCACCGAGCCAGCGAGGCCATCCATAACAGCAACGTTGCTTGTCGTTGCACCGTTGAATGCTATGGCTTCGAGATGCCCCTTCTCGTTGTTGCGAAAGAGGATCGAGTTTCCCCCCCCCGCCTCCTTCCGCACAGCGCTGTGGTGCCTGAGCGAGCTGCAACGGGATCTGGAATTGCAAGTGGAATTTTCGAACCAAATTTCTGTCCGATCTGCCGCTGACATCGTCGACCCGTTTTGTCTTTTTTTTTTTTTTTTTTTTTTTTTCTTCTTTTCTTTTTCGATCTGGACGTTTGACTGTTTTGGTGCTGCTTGTTCATCGCTTCATCGCCTCTCGCCTCTCGCTTCTCGACTCGTCAGCGCCGTGCCTTTTCTTTGTCTGCGTCTGCACGACTGCCTCACCCAACATCCTCTTCTGACGCGCGACGACCGACTCACTCTTGGCTCGGCTCTACGACGACGCCCTTTTCCCCTTCCATTCCATCTCTGCCTCTCTCTGCTGCCTCTCCTGCTTTGGTCCTCTGTATCGCTTTCCTCTTTTTTTTTTTTTTTTTTTTTTTTCTTCATCACGGCTTACCGTCTTCGCTTGGCTTGGTGGTGATCATCGTTTGCTCCTCCTCCATCATCCTCGACCCTTTCGCCACCCCCATTCGCACCTCCCGTCCTTGGCATCGTCTACTGTGGCCGTTCGCAGACGATCGAGGGAGTAGCAGGGGTTGTATCTCTTCCAAGTGGCATCCAAGTGGCATCATCTCTTTTCCACCGACGCCACCACTCAGCAGAATCGTTTCGTCACATCCATCCGTTTCGATTCGCCACTTCTTTTTTGCATCGCATAGCCGGGCTCACTTGGCAGATCTTGACATCCGCCATCACCATCCTTTCTGGTCCATCGCTTCCACGCGCTTTACGCCCATCCAAACGATACTCCGGTTCTAGGACGCGAGTTCCAGAACCTAGTCGGGAGTATCTCGAACCTCTGTCACCATTTCGGGCCCACCTGCTCACCAAGATCCCCTCGGTCCTCCTTCTTCGTCACGCAAGCGACCCGTAACAGACACATCCACCACCACCTCCATCTCATCGCAGTCGGCCTCACACCCCGACCACTCTGCTCAGGCAGCCCCTGCCGCTGCCTCGCCTTCTACAAAGAGGGCGCGCTTCGACAGCTCAAGCGGCGCAGCGCCTCTCTTTACCTCCGCCACCTCCCTCGCCACAGCAGCACCCGCTCAAAACGCCGCGCCGCTCACTCCCTTCCTAGAGTCAGTTCCCGGCCCTCACTACACTCCTTTGCCTCCAACCCGCGCCATCTCTTCACCCAGAGTCAATCATCCGCCTCGCTCGAGCAGCAGCACCGGTTCTCAACCCAATCCGCTCGCTGCTTCGGCTCCACCTACTCCCCATAGCAATCCCGAATCGCCCGCCACTTCCAGCTCGGCTCCCGCTTCTCGCCGTTCCAACCCGCCCGCCTTGGACAGTCGCCCGCTCGCCGCCAGCCTCGTTCCCTTCCCTGCCAACTCTACCACCTACTTTGGAGAGTCTTCGTCCACCAGAATGTTCGATCTCGACGAGTCCGTGCGGGCGCTCTACTTTGCGCCCACCCCCATGGTCGTTCTCGATCACAATCGAAGGATTCGCATGATGAACCGTCCCTGCGAGAGCATCTTCCTCATGACCGGTGTCAGCTGTATGGGCCAGACCATGGACAAACTAGTCGCCGAGACCCACCGCGGCGAGCTCCATCAGGCGCTCCACGAAGCCTCCCAAGTCCGCGCCACCGCGGCTTGGGCCCCGCCCGTTCTCACTCGCCTCACCTTCTTGCAGGACGACCAAAAGATGTTCACCGCAGAGATGTCCATCGCAGCCTGGCATCCCACCGACGAGGTCTTTTCCGAGACATTCAACAACCACTACGCAAAGAGCCTCACCTCCGACGCCGCCGACAAGCAGGAGCCAACTCCATTCGCGCAGCCCAATCGCACCGACTCCATGGAAAGCCGCGGCGGCACGCTTCCGCACGAGTCCTACTTTACCATCAGCATCGTCCCCACTCGCCTTGCCGAGCGACGCATGAGCCCCGCCGATTTGCAGGTCAGCAAGGCCGAATCGCTCAAGGAAGGCGTCTTCCACACCATCGAGACTGCCATCATGGCCATGTCCTCCGACGGCTCCTGCGTCATTCGCAATCGCGCCTGTGACGAAATGCTCAAGATGTTTGAAAAGAAGAATCCCCAGGACAAGAAGGCGCCGCCCAAACCAAAGAAGGAAGGCCTCGAAGTCGACATGTCCTGGCTCTCGGACGTCATGGATTGCTTCACCGAAGATTTCAGCCAGCCGTTCCCCGAGCAAAATTGGCCAATCTACCGTGCCGCCATCAAGGGCCAGTTCACCAAGCCCGTTCGCATCGGCTGCGTGGCCACTGACACGGGAGCACGTCGAGTGTACGAGATCAGCGCAAAGCCCATCCGCGACGCCGGAGGCTTTGGAGAGCACATTGGCGGTGTCATCACCCTCGTCGACGTCACCGACTCGGATCAGAAGTACAGAATGGAAGTCGAGAAGAAAGGCGAGGAATACTTCCGCACCATCTGCGACAGCATGCCACAGATGCTCTGGACCGCCAAGCCTGAAGGTAGCGTCGACTGGTACAACGAAGGCTGGACCCGCGTCACAGGCCTCACCTCGCAGCAGCTCTTCAGCCTCGGTTGGCAGCAGTGTTTCCACGAAGACGACATGGTCGAGACCAACCTGCGCTGGTCGCATTCCTTGCGCACTGGCGAGCCGTACCAGATCATGTACCGAGTCAGGACGGTCGACGGCGTCTGGAAGTGGATGCTCGGCCGCGCTCTACCTGTACGCGATCCCAGCTCAGGCAAGATCGTCAAGTGGTACGGCAGTTGCACCGATTGCGACAGCGAAGTCAAGGCGCTCGAGGCATCGCGCAAGTCGCAGGCGCAGCTCGCCAGCGTCATCAACCACGCACACGTTACCATCTGGTCCATCGACCGAGACGCCACCATCACCATTGCCGAAGGCCCAGGTGTGCGCTCGCTGCGACTCGCTCCTGGCACGCCCAACGGCTCGGATGGCGACGGCTCGGGTTCGGGCAACTCGCTCACAGGCTCCGTCGGCACGGGCACCTTCAACGCAAAGAGCGAAGAGAACAAGGATGCAGAGTCGCAGACCAACAGCCAGAGCGCCGTCAGCGGCCCAGGCAAGCGCGCCACCCAGCGCAACATGATCGGCCGCAGTATCTACGAGGTCTGGGACTCGCCGGGGATCCGAGAGGCCATCAGCCGCGCTCTCAACGGCGAATCGGTCGTCCAAGAGATGGAGATCGAGGGGCGTTGGTTCCGCACGCAGTACACGCCTCAGCGCGAGGAGTCCTACGAGCACGACGCCAGCGAAGGTGCCATCATCGGCGTCGTCGGCGCCTCGATGGACATCACCGATCGCCGACGTGCCGAGCTCAAGCTCGAAGAGTCGTTGCACGAGAGGTCGCGTGCCCTTGCCGCCGAGACGGCTGCCAAGGAAGCCAGCCGCATCAAGTCCGAGTTCCTGGCCAACATGAGTCACGAGATTCGTACGCCCATCGCCGGTGTCATCGGTCTGTCCGAGCTGCTTTGCGACACGCCCCTGTCCAAGGAGCAGCGTGACTTTGCCGAAAACATCCAGCGTTCGGCCGACGCGCTGCTCACCGTGATCAACGACATTCTCGACTTTGAAAAGCTCGAGCTCGGCAAGATGGATCTCGAGAAGACCGCGTTCAACCTCAACGTGGTCATCATGGATACGCAAAAGATGCTCACGTTCGCGACTCAGAAGAAAGGCCTCGAGTTCCGCAACGAGTGCCAGCTCAGCTTCACGGGCCAGATTGTTGGCGATGCGGGTAGGCTGCGTCAAGTCCTGACCAACCTGCTGACCAACGCGATCAAGTTCACCGCGTCGGGCGCCATCACGCTTCGCGTCATCGAGACCTACGAGGATCAGAAGAGCCTCCACGTCCATTTTGAGGTGCGCGACACGGGTTGCGGTATCTCGCAGACCACGCTCAAGAAGCTCTTCCAGCCGTTCAGCCAGGCCGATCCATCTTTTGCGCGTCGCTTTGGAGGCACGGGTCTCGGTCTGTCCATCTGCAAGAACCTCGTCGATCTCATGGGCGGCACCATCGGTCTCGAGTCGGTCGAGAACAAGGGCTCCAACGCCTGGTTCAGCATTCCGTTTGAAAAGGCCGGAACACACGAGTCGAGCGGCGACTCTTCGCCCGACGAAGAGACGATCCCAACCATCCAGATGGACGAAGCCACCAGCAGCTTGGGTGTCAGCGAAAACCCACTGCAGCGACCCAGGAAGGATATCTGGATCTTGGTGGCCGAGGACAATCTGATCAATGCGCAGATTGCGCTCAAGACGCTCAAGAAGATGGGCTTCAGCTGCAAAGTGGCCAAGGACGGTCTCGAGGCCATCCAAGAGGTTGGCAAGCACCCGTACGACTTGATCCTCATGGACTGCCACATGCCCAACTGCGACGGCTACGAGGCGACCAAGCGGCTGCGCAAGTCGGACAGCGTCGACATCCGCACCACTCCCATCATTGCCATGACTGCCTCGGCCATCCGCGGCGACCGCGAAAAGTGCTTGGCGGCGGGCATGTCAGATTACCTATCGAAGCCGGTCAAGAGTGCAGCGCTCGAATCGACGCTGGTTAAATGGCTCTTTGACCCTTCGACGCGACAGAGTCTTTCGCGATACGTTGCGCCACCGGTCTTTGGCGACTACTTTGGCGCCAAGAAGCCCGAAGAAGCACTTGAAGTGACGATTCCAGCGGCGGGCCAGCCAGGCTCACCGCCGCGCCTCGTCGAACGCGACTCGACCGAGACGGTCATGGGCCTACGCTCGATCCAGTCCGGGCGTCGGGGCTCGTTCAACCCGGTCGCCGAACGCGAAGCCGTAGCCGCCGAGATCGCTGCGACCAAGACGCCCGTGGTCGCCTCGTCTTCGCAGTCGATCAACGAGGCAGACGTCACCAACCTCTCGCTTTCGAACCTCTCGCGTGAGGCTTCGCTCTCTGCACACGCCGACAGCGACGAAGACGTCGCCACCGAGTTCAAGGCGACGCCCAAGCTGGGCAAGAGCAGCAAGCGTCGGCTTTTGAGGCATGGGCCGGTCAAGGTGGTCGCGGAGGAGCCTGTGGCGACCAAGATGCGACCAGCGCCTAAGGGGTTGACGGCGCCCGAGATGGCGTTGGCGGACAAGCCGCCGATGATCATTCGTCGGTCGTCGCGCGAGCAGGGCGGGCTGGGCCGCGATCTGGAGGGCGAAGTGGTGCGCGCCATGACCGAGGGCCAGGAGGGTCCGTCGCTCGGCCCGTCGATGGAGGAGCAGGAGATCGAGGACGAGGAGCTGCTGCCTGAAGAGGAGAGCGCTCGCATCCACGTCCGCACGTAACGCTCAACGCCTTGTCTCTCGTCGTCCATTACCCCTTTTCTTCACCCCTTCTCTCTTTCTTTCATGTTTGCTTATTCGCCTCAACTTTTTTGTCTCGCTGGTCACCGGAATGCTGCGTTCTCTCTCAAAAATCTTGCTTCACACACACACTGATGCTCTAGATGGCTGGATCCCTTGGTCAAATGTACTTTTAACAGCTTCGCACGACTCTTTAGAACGCACGGAACACGGAGTGGATCTCTCTCTCGTTTGTCTTCTGCGTTGCGATGCTGCAGTGTTGCAGTGTTGCATTGTTTGTGCCAAGATTGTGAGAGACCGGTTGAGGCCGGGGTTGGAGTGAGAGGATCAGGCTCTGTGTGTGATGATGCATCGATAAGATTGCAAGGTGAGGAGGAGTGATCTCAAATGACAAAGAAGGGCTCTTCTTGCGCTTCACCCTCGCTGTTGTGGCCACCGAAGCCGTCGTCGCTATCGCCATCATCGTCACCATCAGCCGTGTTGAAATGTGACCTGTTACGCGCAGCTGCCTGTTGCTGGCGCTTATGCTTCTTGAGCTTGCGGTACTCTTCGTTCCAGTCTTCCTCTTCGTCGTCGTCGTCGTCATCATCCTCCGTAGGCTGGTGTGGTGTCTTGGACGAGGACGCGGCGTGCGCCTCCTTTTTGAGGAAGGCCCGCTTGCGCGCGCGCTTCTCCTTGCGCGCTAGGCGCTGCTCCTTGCGCTCTTTTTGGGCTGACCACGCACCGCCTGCCGCCGCGGCGTCGGGGTTCAGCTTGCGCTTCTTCTTCTTGTCCGCTGCTGCGTTGGGGAAGAAGCTCGACCCGGACGCATCTGAATCGTCCTCACTCTCCTCGCTCTCCCCCTCCTCCTGCTTCGCCGCCTCCGCCGCCTCCGCCGCCTCCGCCTTGCCCTTGCGCTCCTCCTCAACCCGCGCCAACCGCACCCTTTCCTTCGCCCTATCCTTGTACGGAATAGCACCAAAATCGCACTCGGCCTCCTCATACTTCAGCTCACCCCTCGCCCTGCGCGCCTTCAACTCGGGCATCGCAGGCAGCCGAATCAGCGCAAACGCCCTCGCCACTCCGGCCAGGTCCAACTCGCCCACGCGGAAAATGTACGACATCTCGTGCTTGCTATACGCGCGCACGTACGAGACGTATGCGCGGACGGACAGGTCGAGCACCTCGCGGTCGTGCTGCGCCATCGTGCGCAGTGTGGATTCGAGCTCGCGTGCGCCTGGGTCGTTAGGAGGCTCGGGGGTCCCGTCGAGGGAGGCGGAGAGGTACGGGTAGGGCGCGAGCGGGATACGTTTGACCGAGAGGTAGGGTACGAAGTCCTCTTCGCGGCCGGTGTGGAGCATGACGATGGCGCGGCCGCGGCGACCGGCGCGCGCGGTGCGGCCGCAGCGGTGCGAGAATACTTTCGGGTCTGTCGGCGGGTCGTATTGTATCACGACTTCTACGTCCGGCAGGTCGAGGCCTCGTGCTGCGACGTCGGTGCAGAATAGCACCGTTGCACCACTTTTCCCGCCACTCGCGCTCCCGCTCGCGCCGTCCAGCGCAGTACTCGCGACAAACGCGTCGAACATACTCCTACGCTTGCTCGGCGTCTGCTTGCCGTGCAGCGCATGCAGCCTAACTCCCTCCCGCCTGAGCACATCCAGCTGGCTGAGCGTGTAGAAAAAATAGTTGACCTGAGCACAGGTGCTAAAGTAAACGATAAACTTGCGCGCGCCGCCGCTCATCCCTTTCGGGCTGGCTTCGAACAGCAGCATGCGCACCAGCTGCGCGAGCTTGTTCTCGGCCCGACACACTTGATACATGTTCTGCAGCGTTGCTGGCGTGCGTCGCGACGAGTCCTCCGCCGATGCTGCTGCAGTAGAGGGGAGCTTTTTGGCTTCGACTTTGACGACGACGCGCACGGGGTTGCGCAGGCCCATGCGGACGAGTTCGGACAGCGCGTCGGTCATGGTTGCGCTGAATAGGCCCGTTCTGCGCTGCTTTGGAAGGAGTGAGAGGATTCGTTGGAGGTTTTCGGTGAAGCCAAGATCGAGTAAGCGGTCGGCTTCGTCGAGTACGAGCACTTCGAGTTGGGCTTTTTTGACGCCTTTGCGCGAGAGGAGCTCTTCGAGCCGGCCGGGCGTGCCGACGAGAATGTCGGCGCCGGCGTCGCGAAAGATGCGGTAGTCGTCGAGTGGGGTGGATTTGGAGCCGCCGACGACGAGTTGCGCGCCTGCGATCCGGGTTGTTCTGCTGCGGGGCGGGTGTGGTTTTGCTGCTGTGGCTTTCTTGCTGGATTCGCCGGCGGAGTCGGTGTTACTGTCACTGTCGCTCGTCTCCTCATCCTCCCCTGCATCCTCCTCCTCTCCCTCCCCCGAGACCGCCTCAGCCTCCGCCTCAACCCTAGCCTGCGCATCCAAAAACACCCCCACAACCCGATATATCTGCTCCGCCAACTCCCTCGTCGGCGAAACGATCAGCGCGCCCACCTCGTCTTTCCTCAACCTCGTCGTCCGCCGCAACAGCATCTCCAACACAGGCACCACAAACGCCAGCGTCTTGCCCGATCCCGTCACCGCCTCGACGACGACATCCTTATGCGACAAAAACAAGGGTACGGTGGACGCCTGCACGGGTGTCATCTGCGTGAAGCCCAGGTCGGAGGTGAGGAGCGACAGCAGCCATGGTGTGAGCGCTGGTTTGAGTTTCGTCCATGGCCCGGCGTAGGAGGGCGCGGTTCGTAGTTCGGACAGGCCCGCTGCAAGCGGTGTTGGTATGCCACTCATATTGCAAGTGTGCGTTCTTGCGACTGAGTCGAGTGGTAGAAGTGCGGCGAGATGATGTCTGTGGATGCAAGGAAGGAAGTGAACAAGTAAAAAATTCGGAAAGAGCTGGACCCTGAACGCAGCCTATTGTTTTTTTTTTTTTTTTTTTTTTTTTTTTTTTTTTTTTTTTTTTTTTTATTTTTTT